>APFE030417963.1:151229-170636 GCA_000404065.3 Pinus taeda
AACATGGATACTACAGATGGAGCAATTTTTCAATCTCCATAATGTGCAAAACACACAAAAGGTATGTATTGCAACTTTATATTTAGAACCAAATCAGTTTGTATGGTATCGATGGATTTTCTCTCGTAAACAAAATTGTCACTTGGGAAATTTTTATAGAAGAAATGATAGCACATTACGAGGATACAAAAAGCAACACGGTTTTAGCCAATTGATAAATCTCAAACAAAATAGTTCAATGATGGAGCACATTGAGGACTTCCAAAAATTGAACATAAGGGTAAAAGATATTACAGAGGAGCATAGGATTGATGTGATCATAGGGACTTTAAAGGATAATATCCAACATGAGGTTTGCGTTTGGGAACCTGATTCATTAGAGAAGGCATTCAGGTTAGTAAGAAAAATGGAAATCAAAATTATGGCAACCAGGAAGCCTACCAATCACAACTATAAAGATGGATGTGTTTTTTCCCCTAGCCTTCCACAACCTACAGGGTTACCACTACAACAATTGTAAGAAAAAAGAGCAAAAGGGCTTTGTTATAGTTGTGATAGAAAATACACTAAAGGTCATAAGTGTGCTGAGAAGAAATTATTCTACATAGATTGTGAAGAGGAGGAAGAAAAGGAACAAGAAATGTCAAAAGAAGAGGATATACTCCAAGAACAAATCCTAGATAAAGAATAAATGAATCCAACCATATCTTGTAATGCATTGGTTAGAATTACCACTCCTCAAACTATCAACATAGAAGGACATATCAAGAAGAAAAAGGTAATAGTGTTGATTGATTCGGGAAGTACCCATAATTTTATTCATTGTAAAATAGAAAAGGAATTGGATTGCTTCCTATATCCAGCACCAGAGTGTCACGTGATGGTTGTAAGTGGAGGAACGATAAATTTCTTTGGAAAGTGACATAATATCAGGTTATCCATGGGAGAATATGTATTGAATAGCCCAAAGATTTCCATTACAATGGGTGGTACTGATGTTGTACTAGGAGTCCAATGGCTACAATCCTTGGGTACAATAGCTTTTAACTTTCAAGAAATTTTCGTGAAATTTTGTGCATAAGGAAAGGATTTTGAATTAAGGGGTATTGCAGGGAAATTGGGAAAGATAATCAACTTTAATAGTATGACAAAGCTTCTAAAGAAGGAAAAACGCGGTGTAATTTCACAATTATGTTCACTAGAGGTTCCCACATCGAAATCATATATTTGTTCATATCTCCAAAAAGCCTTGGACAATCATTCCAAGGTATTTGAGACTCCCAAAGGCCTCCCAGCTATTAATGATCATGATCATGCTATTCATTTGATTCTAGGAAGTGTTCCTCCAAACATCATGTTGTACAGATATCCCTATACCGGAAAGAGTGAAATTGAACGTATGGTTGCAGAAATGCTAGAGGATGGTATAATTCAACCTAGTCAAAGTTCTTTCTATGCTCTAGTAGGATTGGTGCACAAGAAGGATGGATCATGGAATATGTGTCTGGATTATAGGGAGCTCAAAAAGCTCACTATTAAAGATAAATTTCCCATTCCTGTCATTGATGATTATTGGATGAATTGCATGGATCAATTTACTTCACCAAGTTGGATCTTCATTCAGGATATCATCATATCAAAATGAAGACTGAAGACATTCCAAAAAAAACATTTAGAAATCATGACAGGTATTATGAATTTTTGGTCATGCCTTTTGGCCTTACCAATGCACCTTCTACATTTCAAGGTTTGATGAACTACATTTTCAAACCCTTCCTCAGAAAATTTGTGTTATTATTTTTTTATGATATACTAATCTACATCAAGTCTTGGAGGGATCATTTTGAACATGTTGACAGGGTTCTCAAACTATTGGAGGATAAGCAATTATATGCAAAAAGCTCCAACTATTTCTTTGGAGTACAAGTGGTAGAATATCTAGGTCATATTGTATCTCATGAAAGTGTTAAGGTAGACCCTAGCAAAATTAAAGCCACTAAGGAATGGAAACTCCCCACATCCATAAAGCAGGTGCGAGGATTTCTCAAGTTGACAGGATATTATAGCAGGTTTGTTAAGAATTATGGGAGAATATTGACACCTCTAACAACATTATTTAAGAAAGATGCATTTTCATGGACTCTAGAAGCAGTAAAGGCCTTCGAACATCTTAAAGAGGCAATGTGCAAAGCACTAGCCTTAGCTATGTCGGACTTCACAAAAACCTTTATTGTGGAATGTGATGCTTCAGGAAATGGAATTGGTGTTGTTTTAATGCAAGATGAAAGACCCATTGATTTTGAAAGTCATCTAATTAAGGGAAATTATTTACACAAAGCTATTTATGAGAAGGAAATGTTGGCAATACTGCATGCACTTAAGAAATCGTGAACCTAGCTAATGAGAATACACTTCAAGGTAAAAATGGATCATGATAGTCTTAAATAATTTTTAGAACAAAGATTATCCTCTGAAGAGAAACAAAAATGGGTCACAAAGATGTTGGGTTATGACTTCGAAATCATCTACAAAAAGGGAAACAAAATGTTGTGGGAGATGCACTCTCAAGAAAGGATGAGGATGTGGAAGCATTTGGCACCATTTCTATTATCCAACTAGATTGGATAAATGAAGCAAGGGAGGAATGGAAGAATGGCAAAGAAGTGTGGGCACTCATTCGAAAGTTACAACAATATCCCATTAGATCTGATACATTTGGCTGGAAAAATGATTCGTTATGGTACAAAGATCGCTTATATATATGTAAGAGTTCCCAAATTAAACAGAATATTCTTATGGAAATGCACACTTCTCCCTTAGGAGGGCACTCGGGATTTTTAAAAACATACCACAGGGTTAAGAAGGGTTTTTTTTGGGATGGCTTTAAATTGGATATTCAAAATTTAGTGGCAGAATGTTTGGATTGCCAACAAAATAAGGTTGAAACAATTAAGATCCCAGGTCTATGACAACCTTTATCCATTCCAAGCCAATGTTGGGAGGAGGTTTCAACGGATTTTATCACAGATTTACCCAAGTCTGAGGGAAAGAATGTCATCATTGTGGTAGTTGAAAAACTTACCAAGTATGCACACTTTTGTGCATTATCACATCCATTTAAAGCCAATGTAGTTTCTACTGCATTTATGGAAATAATTCAAAAGCTACATGGAAGCCCAAATATTAGTGTAAGCGACAAAGATCCCATTTTCACTGGAAATTTTTGGACAAAATTATTTTCTTGTCTCGGTACTTAGTTAGCTCATAGCTCATCTTATCATCCTCAATCTGATGGGGAAACTGATATAGTAAAAAAATGTTTGGAAGGATATCTTCGTTGCTTTGTATCTGATAAATAGACACAATGGGTGAAATGGTTACCTCTGGCTGAATGGTGGTATAAAACTTCATTCCATACTGTAGCAGAAATGACCCCATTTATGGCACTTTATAACAAGTCCTCCAACCCTTAAAGGATAACCTCACATTGGCACAAAATAAAATGAAATAGCAGGAAGATCAACATCGTAGCAAAAGAAGTTTTCATGTAGGTGACTAGGTATTCTTATGGCTACAACCATATAAACAAATGTCCTTCAAGCAAGCTAAGAAGGAAAATAAACTATCACCAAAGTATTATGGTCTATACAAGGTGTTGCAAAAGATTGGTACTATGGCATACAAATTGGAGCTTCCTGCATCTTCCCAAGTGCACCCAGTCTTTCGTGTTTCATGTTTAAAGAAGGTTATAGGTGACAAGCTCCCAGTTGAAACAATATTTGTAGAACTTGATGAGGAAGGAAAAATCATACTGGAACTGGAAGCAGACATAGAAATAAGAACTCAACAACTAAGAAATCAATCAATTTCAGAGTATCTCATCAAGTGGAAGAACTTATCTGCTGAAGATTCCACATGGGAGGATGAGAATTTTATACAGAAGCATCGAGAACTACTCTAAGCGTTGAGGACAATACTTTTCAGAAGGAGAGTGGCATGTTAGGCCCCTATAATACTAGTGATTCCCCCATTACTATTGTCATTGTATCCCTTATTATTATTATTGTGCCCCTATTATCCCAATATTGTTATTCATATGCCCCATAGAAACCCACTATTGTTATTTTTGTGTCGTTACATTATTACTGTTATGTTGGCTTGATTATATTGTGACCCCTTAGACTCTTATATATAGAAGGGAGGTTTAGTCATTTGTATCATCCAAGAATTGTTCATTTGTGTAATGTAAAGGAGGCTGCCCCCTCGAAGAGGCTGAATTCTAAGGCGTTGATCTATCTTTTCTATCTTTTTGTGAGCTGGTTTCCTAACACATATGTTGGACCAAAATGCCTTGTCGGGATGTCCTTGATCACCAGGTGCATCGCTCGATAGTTATATGTCGCTCCTTATTAGGAGGGAAGTGACAATGAGGAGGAGATTGCAGGGAATCTTGAGGGTTTGACCCATGGCATCCGATAGTATGCTTCGGATGGGTGATGTCCCATGCTAATACCAAAGGCATACGATGGGGGTGTCAGATCAGATCCACCAACTACTGACTCGCATAGTCCAAGAAATTACATGCTATCATGAGCATCATGCTGTTTAGTGCATAGGTCTATCATTCCACATTTTTTAGGCTTGTGAGCCACATATGTATAAGGCCTGCGAGCCACCAATGTATTTCTAATACACATATTATTTTTTAGGTTTTAATGTATGAAAAACATTACCAACACACACACACACACACACACACATATATACGTTCTACTTCCTTGTTTACTATGGTACGAGTGCTTTTTTTTTTTGAATTGTTACATGGTTCAAAAATGTCTATCCAGTACATAATTAGCTAATGCATCTATTAATGTATTCATGTGTCGAGGAATATGATGATTTGTAATGTAATCAAAATTTCTCTCTAGCAGACAAATATGCCAATACATTTTCAATATATAAGGGTTTCTAATGAAATATTTCTCGTTAAGTTGAAGATCAACAAGCTGTGAATGAAGGTTGACAACCAATTCCCGAATGCCAAAAGTAATAGCCTCTGACAATAATTCAATAACTGTGCTATACTGCAATGTTATTAGTTGTTCGACCTAGACATATACCTTGAAGATCAATCAACTCACCATAGGGGTCATAAATGTCCCATGTTGCAGATGATAGATTCTAGATGTTATGACAAGCAATGTCAATGAAACTGGTGTGAGAAGACACTGGCATCTGTAAAGTAGTCAAAAATATAATAAGTAGGGAAGTTGCTTGCTTGATAATCTTTTGATCTGGTAGCCACATTGATAGGCGTATTCATCATGAACACTTGGGAACCCAAGGAAGTGATAACTGAGGCTGGTCTACCATTTGGGTGTGCTCGGGTGGAAAGGGCTCTTTCATGATAGTGAGGGTCCCTTTGAGCAAATGACTAACTTCAAATTGTTAGGGATGATCTTTAGCATAGTGATCCTCCTCACAGATGAGGCATGGATACTTGGCCTTCCATTGAGAAGCATCACCAGTAGAGGACTTAGGAGGGCCCTATTTCAGGGCATTGGCTTTACCCTTTCCTTTGCCCTTCTTCCTTCCTTTAGAGGATTTGTCCGCTGCGGTAGACTAGACAACGTGGACCTCTGAGGTTTTACCAGGACCAAGTGAATTTCAAGAGGAATCATTGGGAGTAGTGTTTGAGACAAACTTCTACTTGGAAGAATATTTTGCGGGGTTCTAGGACATTGAATCAATTACTCCATCAACAAAAGGCATAGTCAGACATTTTGATGTTGTTAGATCAAATGATGGTTTGGGAACATTTGGTAACATATCATATAATGTTCCAAATTATGAATAGACAACATGCAGATATTAGCCCCATGCAATGGCTTGTACCTTAGCGACACACCAACCAATATAAATGTCCTCAGCGATTTTACTGACGAATGATTTGGTGAACCATTCGGTCAACAACTGATCAACAATCTCAAACTTGATCAGGCGATGTCGACGTCTCCATTCATGGATGTGATTGGAGATGTCGGTCACAGTGTCTTGCTTGAGTGATGTTAGCAGATGGGTTCCAGTTTCATAGCGAACTGACAGCTAGAAATGTGTGAGAAAGGGAATAACGAGAGTGTTAAAGTCATGATAGGTACTTCGAGGTAGTTCGATGTACCACTTAGCTATAACACGCATGAGAGTTCATTGGAAGAGATGGAGATGAATGGAATCATCAAGGTATGAATTTGAGGAGCACCAAAGGTGATATGTCATCATGTGGGCTTGTGGATCCTCTTTCTCTTTTCCTTCAAAATTCGGACAATTTCTCATAATCTTTGACAGAACTGGAGGCCGGTATGGTGAATGAAGAATAAGATCATTCATGAGTCTAGACACATCTACCAACTCCAATGTGGCTAAGCATGGAATTTGGATATTAAAAGGCATTTTAGGCATATGAGCATGCACAGACTGCAGAACCCATCCTTGTTGGTAAGGATTTTGTCCCCATAGTGGAGGGTTTTGTCCATATGGAATTTTATTTTTCCTCCACTGTAGGTTACCTTACCCGTAGGGAAGATTCTGACCTTGATATCCTTCTATCCAACCATAGGTTGCTGATAAGCAGCATACGGGTTAAAATGTTGTTGAGACTATTGACCTCAAACATATGGATTTTGCACCTATTGCCCCTAGGAGTAAGGGTGTTGAACCTGTTGCTCCTGGACATAAGGGTTTTGCACTTACTGTCCTTGGACATAAGGAATCTAGACCTTCTGCCCTTGAACATAAGGATTTTTCACCTGTTTCCCTTGGACATAAGGATTTTGAACCTGTTGCCTTTGGACATAAAGATTTTGGGCCTGCTACTGTAGTACTTGACCTTGACCTCACCCTTGCAAAGATTGACCCTGTTGATATGAGTACAAGGGTTGCTGCTGCATGGGTTGACATTTTTGTTGCAAGGGTTGACCTTGCAGATGTAAAGGTTGTCCCTGCAGCTGTAGAGGTTGATTTTGCGAGGAAATAGGCTGGGAGGATTGAGGAACATACTGCATATGCGACTACAAGGTTTGTCGTGACTATTACAAGGGCTGCCCCTGTGATTGTTGCAATTGTCCTTGCTCTCGCACTGTCTTCCCTTGCTGTTGCAATAATAACCTTTGCTGCTGTGAAGGTTTCCCTTGCTACTACAAAAGTTGTCCTTACTACTGCAAGGGTACTTGGCCAGTTCATTGAAAGTTCCTGAACTAGATCTAGCCATATCCACCAGGTGCGGCAGAGGGAGTGGGCTAAACATAAGGTCTAGCTTGAGGGATGTAAGGTAGATGGACCATCACTTGTGAACCATGCGAAACATAAGGAGCTTGGTATTGAACCTCAGCCACATATGGCTGTTGGTACTAGACGTTACTTGACCTAGAAGGACCAATAAGGTTCGACTGTTGGTACTGGACATTACTCGATCCAGGAAGACCAACAGGGTTCAGAATAGCACCAGAAGGGGGCTGGTTCATTCAAACCATGTGAGCTTGTGAGACACTTACATTGGTTGTGCCATACATCATAGATAAATTCATATTCTTCCCCCCAGGTAGTGGCACAGTCGGTCCACTTACTGGACGGATCGAAGAACTAATGGAGACCTGACTTGAACTTGTCAGTTGAATCTGATGGGTAACTTGGACCGATGAAAAAAGTGGATTCAGAATGGTGGGTTGCACTGGAACTGAAGTGACTACAGAATGTACCATTGACTGAGAGGTCAGGTTCTAAACGAATGGACCTGAGGTAGGCATAGCGCTAGACTAATAGATATGGTTGTGATATAATGATGAGGCACTAGGTGTGGCTATCACCAACTGAGCTAACGAAGCGTAATCACGAGGTAACTCAGGATAAACACTGGCTAGAATGCTTGTCATGTAAGGGAAACCTTTAGGAGGGAATGGATATCCCTGCTCATTGACAATGTGAGAAGTGTGTGTAATAGACACCTCTGAGTTGCCTGGAGAGGAGACTAGGATGTCGCCTTCTGATTCCATGGGTAGAAACAAATGATGACGGACAATTGAAGATATTCGAGGGGATAATTCCAAAGGAATAGTCGGCCAATCATATAGACTGTACGGATGCTGCAGTGATATCACAGCAAGATCGAACAAAGGATTCAGGGGATAAAAAACTAGTCCTATTTGACCTTCAGAAGTTGGTGGACTCTTGGGAGTATGGATAGGATTATCTGGAGATTCCAGGCCAGATTCGTAAGGTGACCCAGTATCTGAGGGATGATGAGGACGTGATGAAAAAGGTTGAATACTCAGATTTATTCCAAGTTCAACACTTTGACCCTCAAGTGACTACAAAATTTTAGGGAGAGGCTCCTTAGATGATCATTTAGACGAACGAGAGGAAGAGGAACTGGGTGAACCTGATGACTCAACCACGATGACTTTGTCTCAAACAACAAGGAAAGAGAGATTAATTTCATGGTTTTTAAAGTTTATTCAAAGGTATACTCACAATGTGGTCTAGAAAAAGACTAACATGAATGTTATATGATTGTGGGCAACAATTTTTTAGGGCACTGAAACAAATTGGTTCTTTTTCATGTTTTAAGAGTCGAGAAAAAATAAAACATGACTCTATCACTTTTCGTTTGGAATGAGATTGAAAGGACAAGCACTTGGTGATATTTTATATTTAGGGAGTCAAAAAGATAAAAATCATTGCTTAGGATAATCTAGGCAAAAAGGATTACCAGGTAACTGTGAACTGCATAATACCTCCTGGCAAATGGAGAAGTATGGGCAAGAAATCTCCCCGAATGATGTGTTTGGTGTATCACGTTTACAAGGCGGCAGACTCGATTTCCAATGGATAAAGGATTGCAAAACTAGTGGGGTCTTCCTTTATATATGCGACAGTACAGGGAGCACAAGTGCATACTAGCGCTATCTAGTGCCAAAGTGAACGACAACTACTGGGTTTAAAGAGGTCGAAACATGTCTCTAGCCTAGACCTTCTAAGTGTGAGTGTTAAGTTTCAAATGCGCCTTAGGTTAATTGAATAAATTTTAAAGTTTATTTTGAAATTATGTCTCAGTTTTCAGGCCTTATCGATGTGACTCAAGAAAACTGCTATATGGAGCTAAATGAGACAAAACCCTTTCAATTCGATGAATATCTACATTAATGAGAGTAGAGAAGCCAATAAATGCAACAAAAAAGCAGCTAAAAGCAAGATGACCTTTTCACTACTCTGCTTTTGAAAACAAAACAATGAAAGTTCTTTCCACTTCCTATCTTTCTTATCAAATGCACTTCAAGTAGTCTTTTCAATAGTAAAGAGAATTCATTTCTTTTCGAATGCAAATGATGATGCAACTGTAGTTTTCAATGATGCTAGCTAGTGTAACATATTGATGCAACAAACTAGAATTATGTATTTTCAATGGAATGATAAGATTAATTTTTCACACACACTTCGATTAAAATTTTCAAAAAAACAACATCAGTCAAATACAAAGCACAAAAAGATATTTTTTTCCAAACTAATGACACAAAGAATCAACCAAAACCAAGATGAGAAATGTAATCTATGCCCGAAAAGAGACACTTAATCAAGAGAAGAAGAAATGAAACTTTTCAAACTTGTTTAATTGAAATCAAAGCGATAAAAGGACTAAAAAATAAAATGCATGGAGCAGCTAACCAACAACTTGAATTTCTGAGCACACTAACAATTGAAAGGACAATGACCTAGATGCCCTAGGGTCACTAACCATCCAGAGACTCAAAACATCAAGTAAGGAAAAGGAAAACCAAACAAGCACACAAACCAAGCTAATGAAGCTTTCCAGTGAGGGAGGACACATGAAAAACAGCCTAAGAGGCAAAAATTAAGAGGGAAAGTCACACTAGTTATGATGCAGGAGAAACTCCGATCTTCTCCTACATGAATCGACGCGATTGCCTAACTGACAACAAGAACCACAAGGGGGTATGATGCGACTGTTTCAAAACAAATCATACTAGTTGACGCGATTCTCGGAAAATTAAACGTGCTGATCAAGGATTTCAAGAAAAAATTAAAAATTTCCAAAGGCCAAAACCAGACCTACCACTGTAAATTTCAGACTGAGAGCAGTAAACTAGGCCAAGAAAATAAAACCAAAGGGAAAAGGTGATACTACAAAAGTTCACACAAACCATGAAATGAAAATCAATCAAACGAGAGGATGGCTTCTCAAGTGGAGCCGCCAATTTGTGGTGTAGGTAAATTCTCAATGTAGAGAAAGACAATTCCTCTATCCCGAGAGAGTGGGTCTAGCCACAAACAAACAATCTAGTGAAAACTTCCTTAAGCTAGAATGAAATAAGAGGGCCTACCTCTTAGAACGTTATTTCGCTCGGTGATGATCTTGCTTCCTTACTCCAGCTACTTTTCATTTCCTTCCTTCAAATACCTAAAACAAAAAATGAACAACAATAACAAACATGATACCATACAAATTGCATTGAACCTACTTAAAAGGTCAAGGAATATTAAGCCATCAAATGTAAGATAACACTTAATGTAGGAAATCAATCAATATTTGTATTCATATAAGTTCAGAAAGAGATTACAACCAAAGCCTTGACGTTGCAGGTCTCCTCTGACGTATCTAGGTTACCACACCTCTACTAGCATCTCATGGATAGCCCCAACAATGGAAGTTTTAAGGCTTATTCCCTTTATTTCTAAACAAGTCTAAACACACTATTATCCCTTCACAAACATAAACTAGTAAGCTACAAGCTATAGATATCTTGCTGGTTATTCAAGCTCCCAAAAAGACAAAGACACATTTAGCTTGGAAAAGGAGGATTTTATATAGCTCTTATGGAGGGGAGATGGTTCCTCTTATGATGGGAGAGGGATTATCTCTTTCATTTGTTCCATGTTAATAGGGGAAAGGAGCCTAAATTGACTTCCTGGGTTGCATCCAACCCAACCATTTACCAGAATTTACTTACAAAGCTTCTAGACTTGGAAGCTTCAACTCCATATTTATAAAACTTGTCAAAAGAGGATAGACATGACTGAGAAAAGGCTAATTTCTGTTATACGGCGCTAGGCCAAGTTTTAGACTATGCAAATCGGCACGAGGAGGAAATGGGTCATTAGCACCAGTCTTGTAAACTACAATAAAAGGAATATTCTTGGGAAATGATGGAAAAGGTAAATGTTTTGCTCATGAAGAGGGACATAGTTTGAGTCTCTTCATAATGGGAAAGCATGTAGGGTTCAATGTAGAGGTCCTCCAGGATCGAGGAACGAGAAGTATAGGGACAGTGACAAAATGGTATGTAACACCGAGCCTTGTCTGAGTTGTGCACTATAGTATCAACCCTCATTGATGTGACCTTTCTTCATATAACTACACAGTGCGCTATCACTCTCTTCCATGGCTATCACTCTACATAATTCCTAATTTCATTAGCCTTCCTTCACCCCTATAATTTCACATTTTCCTCGAGTCTACCTTGAACTGCACACTTCATACTTTCATTCCTCAAGATTTTCCCTTGCCTAATGAAACCCTACAATGCACAGAGAGTCCAACCTCCCTTGGCCTACATAACTATGCAGATGTGTCGTCTAATGACCCCCCCTCAATCAGAGCTCACTATCCTCAAGATATATGTAGATTAGTCCTCCAAGCCTCTTTGTTGACCAATCATCCTTGCCTCTCAAATTTTCACAGATATGTCTCCTAGGGTGTCATCGCGCATTAGCCACTATATGCCTGAACTATGCAATCCTGACTCCCTGTGGCCACTGTGCAATTTTTCTCCCTAGTGAGGACTATGCTCAAAATTTCCTTAGTCAAGCTTGAGCTATGCTCTATGTAGTCTTACTGATCAAGCACTCTCCCTGTCACCTAGAACTGTGCAAGGCATAGTCACTAGGCCCTCTCTCCCAGCCTCTTACTTGTCCTGTGGTCAGTTCATCGATAAGATTGCATCATCTTAAACTAGGGATTTTTCAGATTGATGTCATCCTGTCATGAGTGAATTATAGGAATAGGTACACTATCAAGTCATGGTGAGATGATGAGGAAGGATAAGAAGGAAAGAATGCCCAAGACTCACTTGTAGGTAAACGGACGAGTGAATGTATCAATAGAAAGTAGAGGGACGCAAGTTTGCAACCACCTCTTAAGACCAAAGAACATTGAAGTCCCCGCATCATCAAGCTTTGTGGAGGAAAAGAGAAAGCATATTCAAGAATACATCTATCACTTAGCATCAATAGTGACCTAAAATTTCCACATCATCAATCCTGTTCACATCATCATTGTCATGTCAAGTTGTGTCATGAGTTGTCATATGCCACATCACTATTGTGGGCAATGTATATTGTAAATAAAATGCATTGTAAAGTGAAATTCCAATGAACACACAAGAACATGAAGAGTCATGTGAGTTGAAAAGTCATAAGAAGCTAAAAATTCATGAGGGTAGCCAAAGAGACCAGGGGGAAGCACCACCCTTGGTTATATAGACCTCCTCATTGTATGAGGAAATGACTTGTCACCTTGGATCCTCACGCAAGGCATTAGATAGATTAGCTAGTTCTTTGAGGAGCAAGGAGTAGCTCCAATGTCCCACTACTGGGGCTAATGATGTATAATGTAAATCTATGTCTTGGAAATTTTTCTCGATTACATAAACCTTTTAAGGCCAGCACGTTCCTCATGAATGACTTATGACTATTTGTAAGACTACTATGTGAACATTTGTATTTCATGTTTTCTTTCACATGTACTAAGATAATTGAACTATTTCAATTATTTTAGTGCTTATCTCATTGGGAATGCATTATAATGGTTGTCATTGTTGTCTCATACTTGTGGACTATTCTGCAGGATATTAGACATACTTTTCTTTGCTTATCGGTTATAACGATCGCCACATTTGCTGTGGACTATTCCACTGGATTTTAGATAGATATACCATTGTTCGTTGGTTGTAATGACTATCGCATTTGTTGTGGACTATTATGATGGATGTTGGACAAGTCCTTCTAGTTCATGTGTGTCTCTTCCTAGGTGGTACTGTTACCTCTCACTTAGAGGCTCACTTTTCTCTCCCTTTTGTAGTAAGAGAACTTAGACAAAGTTTCACTGCACACTCACAAGGCACACTCACCTTGTTGTTTGAAGATACCATTGTGTTACTCTCTTATGCTAATAGCTAGAGTCAAGACAAACCTTTGAGGATTTGGAAACTAGGCCTTTATACCAGATAGGACTCCCACACCAAATGGTGTGATGTTTGATTGGGACTTGATATCAGGGAGATCCCCTTATTTGACGGATTTCCAACACCATCAACAATCTCCTTATTGTCATCAAAATCATAAAAGAAGACGTCTCAATGTTTGTATACCCAAACCATAAACAAGTGACTTACGTATCCAAGAATGTCGATGTCAACATAATCGAGTCTTATGATAACAATTCATCGCAAGTGTTCATCACAAGATTCCACATAAGATTAATTTTGGATGGTTAAACAATTTTACAGTATGACGATTTTATACCACACTCAACAGTTCATATCACCTTGTATCAATGAAGATGACAAATCTGAGAATTTGGAAGGATGTGAATATATTAGAAATCAAATAAATAGATGAAATGCTTTCTCATCAATAAGCTTTGAGGAAAAAGATTTTCTAAAGGGGAAGGAAATGTTAAGAAGAAAATGTATGTAAATTATATAAATAAACAATAATGATAATAATAGTTCATTAAACAATATAAATAAAAAATAATGATAATAATAGTTAATTAAACAACAATTATTTGCTAACAAGGCATGTCTCTAGGGACATGTCTACTCATGAAGGGGCACCTACCTAGGTATATAAGTGTGCCCTCATTTGTAGTCATCAAATCATCTCTTATCTTTTGTACATTCTAATACAAAAAAAATAAATCTATCATGGAGTATTTTCTTGTGTTTATGAACTTCATTTAGAACAGGTTCCGTTCCCAATGACACTCTTCATAACAAAAATGAGGAGTTCATTTGGAACACTCACTTGAGTCACACTTGACTCAATACCAAGTTTTTAAGGACATTGGAGCTATAGTGGAATACTAAGCTATTGGTAGTGTGTGTGTTTACTCATCTAAAGATAAAGTGATGAGAACTTGATATCCCAAAATGTTGGAAAAGAAAGGATAGATACCCTTCACTCTTTGCAAATGGTTGGCCATTGGCCAAGAACCATGGTGGGATCATGGCTACAAAATCTATTGTTGGTTCCTAAAACCACCTCATTGACATCCCAATATTAGACACTCACTTGAGCTTTGTTCCTTAATAGGTATAAATTCATGTTTTTATGCATGGTGTGTAGAGTTACTTTTCCTTTACTACACATTTTCATGCATTATCTAGTCTTGGGGTTCACGTGGTTTTGGTTCTCATTTTGGCAGCAAACTACGTATATATTACCGAGTCTTATTTTTTTTCTCTATTTGGTTTCCTTATGGGTAGTTTTCTAAGATATCAACTAGTTTCTTTTTTGTTTAAGGGTATCTCTACTCAAGGTATGCCTTTGTACAAGTTGTTTTATGCACCTAAAAGCATTGTTGGCTTGAGGGGGCCTGACCCAGGTTCAATGTTAGTTATCCAAAGAAATCCTTACACCATTGGCCCTTTCGGTATTAGCCCGTGGAGCGTCGACTGAAGTCTCATGCGAAGCAGTATGGGGGGATGCTAGAACCAAGTTTCTGCACCCTTGAGATGGATGTGATGTTAGTTTATTCTAACTATAATTTCCTTTGTATAGGATGCTTAGCCCTCTGTTCCACCCATTAGTACCTTCGCGAAAGGGTACAATTGGTCTTCTCGAAGCCCTAACCTGCGTCTTAGGGACTTTTGCACTACTAGGGTAGTGAACTACGATATCTCACAAACTAGGCTAAGTGTTTTACTTATCTTATGAACCAATCTTAGTTAGCTTTGCTTAAATAGATGTTCTTACTTGTGTTCACTTAACAAATGCATTTACATACATTCGTGCATCATATAAGCATTATAAGTGAAATTCATACCCAACATAACAAGATGCATAAACAGGAAATCAAGACACAAAAATTGTAGAATACTTCTCTTTATTGATAATTCTAGATGATTACAGACTCGACCTCCCCTGCACACTCAGCTGCAGGGCTCTGTGCACTTAGTTGCGGACTTCCACCCTAGGCCTCTGCGCACTCAACTATAGAGACTCTACCTACACTACAACCCAAGACTTAGACTTCATGCCCTAAGGCTATTACTCTCTTCTTCTTCATTCTTTTCTTTGAACTACTTAGAACTTAGCTCTATTTATACAATCCCATGGTATGCAGACCATGAGTAGATCTTTTACAACCAACATTACATTTCCAAAATAAGGGCAGACAACCCTATGACTCTTTAACACCTACATGCTCCTCGACCACACAATGCAGAGTATTTACACTTAGATTATAAAATTTGACCAAAATATGGGTTTTTAGCCCCAAAATTTCCCTTGGGGGATTCCATGCCCAATAGGCCCCCAACACAAACATCGTCACTTGCCCTCAAGTCACTTGGCAGGCTTGGAGATATTAGCGGGTGTTAGAGTTGGTCTGGTCAGTCCTTCATCAGAGATCAAAACTCTTTATGCATTTCATTTTTAGGTGTCCCGCTACATTCACTCAGCTGCATTCCACTAGGGGCATGCCATAATTTGACAAAAAAGGTCATACTAGTCATTTGCCCTCATGTCTGGCTCCTGCTGGCTTAGGTCTTTTGTCAATGATCACCAAAGTCCATGATAGTCAAGGTCTTGTCCTTTAATGGACAAAAGTCATTTTTGATCATTAGGTCTAGGGATTAATCAATTTGGTCTTCAACCAAAGCCATGCAGGCCAGAGTGAGGCCCTTACAAAGCTATGATTCAGAGAATTTCATCGTCATGTGGATAGACTTCGACTCTTCTTCAAAACTCTATTTTGAAGAAAAGTCAAATAGTGTCATTTGTGATAAAATTTTCAAAAAAGTCGTCAGTTTCTTTCTTCAGATGCATTCATGGTTTCCATGGCCAAATGTCTTTTCATGCAATCCCTGCAAAGAGTGCCGAAAATTTCATCATTTGAGCTAAAATTTCAAAGGGAAAAGTGAAAATCAGTGTTGCTTTAAGTCAGTGAAAAAGTGTCAAAACATAACATTAGAAAAATGGGTTTTTGAAGAAGCAAAAATTCAACCCATGACTTCCAAGTCTTTATATACAAGTTTCCACCAAAATCAAAGTCATTGTGCTAATCAAGGTCATAGAGAAAGAGTGCAAAGTGTTGGAGAGTGCAAAGCACGCGTTTAGAGCAAAGTAGGAGGCAATTTTCAGGGTGTGGCGCACACACATAGGGGCGTGGCGTACATAGAGCCACCCCTTAGTGCATTTTTTCAACAGGCGCGGTGCACACCCGGGGCGTGGCGCACTGAGTTTGGCTCGCGGCGCACACCCACAAAGGGCCAAAACTATGCCAAATTTCCTCAAATTTCTTGTGAAGCCCCTCAAATTGACAGGTAGGCTCTATGACATGACTTTTTCATCAAAGTTTATAAATGATATGGTGGTTTATGGCTATGTTTGGATGCAACAAAACTCATAAAATCAACCACAAGAAAGCCCCAAAGGCCATTGTTGCTAAGGTTGCATAATTGTGGTATTGAGGCCAAGGTTCCATTTTCACCCACCATGTTTCCCTCACCTACCATTTTTCCCTATCCTCCCTTTCTCATTTTTCCTATTATCCCTACCCTAAAACACTACCAAACCCTATTCCCTTTCCTCTCCTCTTATTTGTCAACATAACACCCCAACACCCTGCCTTGTCAAAACCCCAAAACCCTACCCTATCAAATAACCAAACCCCCTACATATCCCTAAACAAACTTCTCCCCATAACCCCTATTCCCATCACATTACTCCTCTCCTAATACTCCCTTTTGTTTCATTGTTCCCCTTGCTGGAAGATATCACAAAAGCACCCAGCTTCACACCATCATCAAAGGGTAGCCCAAGTATAGTACACACAGCAGTCATGGCATCAGATCATTCATCAGAGAGTGATTCATCCTCGGAAGAACAAGCTCCCAGGAGACATCACAAGAGTGGCAGACATGTTAGGGATGAGCCCACTACCATCACTGAATTACAAGCATGCCCTATTGCCATGTCATGTTTCCAACACCTAGCATGTTTTGAATTTTTTCAAAGGATGGCTAGTGTTAGAGTTCATCATGAGTTGGCCCATCTTTTTGTGCTTCACCTACATGGAGGTCAGTCTATCTTGGTCGGGGTCACCTTCACATTGACACTTGAAACTATCTCAGTGGCAGCAGGCATACCAAATGTTGGAGAAAAGTGGCATAAGAAGAAGAAGGTGGATGGGAAACACTATGAGCCTTACATTAAGGCCAGATTCTTGACTCAGCTCACAAGATTCTTCCCATTCAGATATTTGAAAGATGAGTATGCTCCACTCATGAAATTGATCATGAAGTACTTCAGCTATGAGGGGAGGTTCTCTCGACTATATGCCTATCACATTAGGTTGCTCATGCACTTTACCAAGGTGAGGATGATGAAGCTCCCATTTTTCATTTGCAGGAACATCGAGAGGGTGAACACCTTCATGCAGCATAAGACCCCTCAGCAGCAGCTTAACAATGTTTATCACTTTGCTCTTATCCGGATTTTGGTGGATCATCAGTTGGGATTGCAGGGCATTGGTTGGGAGGACTTCATCTCCTGTGACCTCTTCAGCACTTCACAGGTACTATCAGAGCCAGAGCACGAGATAGGTGGTCCTTCTCATGAGTATGAGCACCATGAGACCACAACTATGCCTGTATTCATGACATATCAGAGAGGCAGTAGGCACTTATTTGCAGCAGCAAAGCGAGTGTTATCTCCACCCGGGGTGGAAGGGGCCTCTCTTCCGGCATCAACTACATAGGTATAGGACAATGCCAAGAGACCCATGCATGATGAGGGGCCATCAAGTGAATAGGAGACCGATTTCATCCTCATTCAGGATGATGATGCAGATGTGGAGAGTGCCCGACTTAGGATGACTATTCAGGAGAAGAACACGGAGATCCAAGACTTGTCACTCAATGTGGAGAGGTCCAAATGGATCATCAAGTATTTGGAGCAGAGGAACAAACAGCTTGAGGAACAGCATGAGATCATGGAGCTGCAAAACTTCCGTGAGAATCGACAAGTTGCCCAGCAAAGGAGGATCGAGCTCACTACCTTGGAGCAAGAGATCAAACAATTACCGTGAGTCCTGGCTAGAGCGGATCAACATCCACCTTGAGAGGCTATTGGAGAAGGCTGACAGAGACAAAACCATACTGAGGAGGATGGTTTATCATTACAGGGCATGAAACATGAGTGCAAAGGCTCAGATAAGGAGCTTGAAGGCAAAATTGAGCAAAGCAACAAAAGAGGCAAAAGAGAAAGATTGGCTTCGAATCTTGGCCGAAGATTTTGTGGCCCAGCATAGTGCCTCTTAGAGAACCTCTAGCCCAAATTTCAAGAATTTTGGGACAATTTTGGTCACATGGTAATTTTTTTGTCACAAACACAGGTTTTTTCTCCCCGTGCGTCGCGCCACTGGCACAACGCGTAGGATTGGGAGCTCCAAATGACAAATGGCTTGAGTTTTTGGATTCAGCATGCAAAATCACGACTACTGGTGCTTGGGCAAGAAATTTGGGCATGATTTGAGTCTCCAAGAGGTCAAAAACACCCTAAATGACCTCTCTACCCCTATTTTGACACACAGGAAGCAGTCTTGGGAGAATGAAGATTTGGAGGGGAAAATGAGCACCAAATTAAAAAATTCCACTTGGGTTGGAAAGTAGATAGGATAGGATTTCCAACAATGACACTTGGGAAAATTTTGGACTACTGAAAGTGCCTCAAAACAGGCTCCAAAGTGGCATGGTGCATATAGAATTTGGCGCGACGCAGATAGGAAAAAAGGCCGATTTCACCTCCATTTCGCGAAACTTCGATTCGCGAC
The DNA here is from genome assembly GCA_000404065.3 of Pinus taeda. NCBI lineage: Eukaryota > Viridiplantae > Streptophyta > Pinopsida > Pinales > Pinaceae > Pinus > Pinus taeda. The sequence goes on from APFE030417963.1 coordinate 170,359, forward strand.
TTCTCCAAAGTGGGCCCTCTCATCTACACTTCACTTTTTCGGCACCTAAGCTAGAATTTAAAGTATTTTCACTCTAGATGGGCTTCTATCCAAGTGGCAAAGGAAGGCAAACAGTCAGCCAAGCCATTTGTCATGTTTGTAACGCTGCACCTGTAGCTAATGGTTGGCTTTCCACCTCCATTTTGTAATGATTTGAGTAACTCCCCAACCCTTGGGTGTTCTATGTCTTCATGGCACATTCTATATATTGTATGCAAACCATTTGCAAAGGGTTGGTT
>APFE030417963.1:171744-287035 GCA_000404065.3 Pinus taeda
ATTATTATAATACTATACTATAATATAACATTATACTATATTTATTATTATATTATGTATATGTTGTTGTTGCTACAACACCCTCCAAAAAATTTGCTACATTCGTATTTTGGACCCTACCTTATTTTCATATTAAATGTCGCCTTGGTCGTCAACTATCGTTTTGTGTTGTTTGATATGTTTCAAGTGTTATTGAATGTTATCAAGTCTCATCACATTGATTAGAATATACTTATATGCATTTCATGGTAATAACACCTTTGTTGTTGTAAAACAACATTTTCGGGTTGTAGTCGAACACACCTCACTGTTTGTACTTGGGGAATGTGCATAAAGTGTTGTTTTGATGTATATTCATTATTAATCAAGCGTGTCTAAGTTTCTCAATGAATTAATATGTGTCGCACATGGTTTTGTGTCTAGAACTCACCTTGCTCACTCCTCGACCAATCATCTAGACTTAGACAAATTTAAGTTCCAAATCGAGCCCAATGAGGCCAAGAGTGCATTATCACACTCTAAAGCCTTGACGGGAGACCCTTCGTTGTTTATAAGTGCACCCTGCATCCTCCTGGAGAGTTGGGCATACTCCAAAAGCACAAATCCCCTTCCTTGTTCCGAACTTTTCCCTCCAAAATGACTACGTATTCCTTGAGCGCACTCCTTCAAATAGAAGAAGTGCGCCCTCCTTGAGCGCAATAACACACCCCAAAGACCCAAATCTCAATCTTTCATACTTCCCCGTTGCACCATGCACCCTCATAAACTTCTTGAGAGCACTGGCACACCCCTAAGGCAAGATTCCCTAGCCTTCATCCTTCAAGAGTGCACCTTGCGCCCTTCTTGAGACCTATTGAGCACATGAGTGCACCCTGAAGACATGAAGCCTCAACCTTTAGCCTTTGGAAGTGCACCCCGTGCCTCCCTCTCTCCCTTGAGTGCATAGCGCACTTGGGAAGCTCAAAGCATTCCCTTTTCTCCTTCGGACTTGTGACATGTGCCGTACCTTGACTTATTTCTTCCTTTGGGTGCATGAGCGCATGCCAAAGCCTCAAAGCTCCTCCTCCCCAACCCTTCAACCTTTTAGAGTGTGCCCTAAAGCTTCTTTGACCATTTTAAGTGCACCAAAAAGGCATAAACAATAAAATATACATAAAACATGGTAGAGTAGGATATTTTCAAACTGATAGTTGCTCGTAAAGAGTGATTGTAGAAACAAGTATTTCAGGGACCTCATGGAAATCACACACAAGGAAGACCAATCAAAGAGGATAAACAAAGGAAGCACAAAAATATCCAAGAACACACCTAAAAATTGATGATTGAAGCACCCTAAAGACTCCAAGATTGAAGATCCTTTAGAGGGTGGAAGCGTTATGATGAGAAGATGAAAAAATAACAAATATAGTGGTAACTATGTCAACATTGAAGCAAATCCATGTCATTGGTCATTGTCAGTCCTAATCATCCAAGATAGCGACGTATCTAGTGTCATCATGTAATGATGTGGAAGTCAAAATGTAATATTGTAATCATTGTAAAGGACAAACAAGTAGAATTCCAAGAGTCACGTGTGAACGCAAGAGTCATGGAAGTGCAAAGGACATGTAACACCAAAAGTCATATGTAATTACAAAAGTCATTTTGAACTTCAAAAGTTGTAGAAGTCCAAATGCCACTAGAAGTTGGAAAGTCAAGGGTCATGAGGATATGAAAGGTCACTTTTCAAGTTATAAATATATCATCATTTCTCATGTAAAGGAATTTTAACCTTGGCTTCTCCCATAAGGCATAAGAGATATAAGTGATGTTTGTTGCATTCATGCATCTTGGGACAAACTTAATATCTTGAATCTTGATGGCCAAAACATTTTCAACATGGATTATGAATGTTTGTAAGACTATTATGTAAATATTTATGATTCATGTTTTCTTTCATCAATGCTAATGTAATTCAACTATTTCAATTATTTTAGTGCTTATCCTATTGAGAACGTGTTGTAATGGTTGTAATTATCGTCTCATATTTTTGTACTATTCTGCTAGATGTTAGACAAAACATTTATGTTTACGTGTGCCTTTATTAGAATGGTACTATTACCTCTCTCTTAGAGGCTCACTGTCTCTCCCCCTTGCAGTAGAATAACTTTGATGCACCTGCAACCCAACATTCACCAGGAACACTTGCTTACTTTTCAAAGGCCGATATGTGATTCTCTCTCTTGCTAACATCTAAAGACAAGGTAGATCTTTAAGTAGATGATTGTTGGTCCATATTCCGGATGGATCTCCTATCCCAAATGGTGTGAGTTCTAATTGGGATTGCATATCAGGGAGAACCCCTTGAATGTTGGCAGGTCCAACACTGTCAACATTTATGGCACTAGAAGGAGGGAAACCAAATTTTTATGGTTGACAACTCCACCCACCCACATCATACTTCATGTTGACAAGGAAGCAACATTCACATCACCTCTTTGACTCTTATTCCTGAAGTAGGCATATCTTTTCAGCCTGACCCAAAAAAAACTTATAAAGTTTCCTACAAGCACATCTGGACAGTTTGGCCTATAATCGATCACTTTTCAAAGGATATTGGATTAATTCCTGGAGCACATAATCTTCCTTATTTTCCAAAGAATAAAGAACAACTCCTACTGAGATAGTGGTTTCTATAGTCGAATATTTAGTTTTCGATACCCCTGAAGAGTTAACAAAGTCTACAGATAACAAAGAAAGACTAGAGCAACCTCCATCTTATAATGAAGGGGACAGGGACAATCTTGTTCTCTCAAATGACACTTTCCATGAGTTTGGTGGTCACGAAGGATATTCCTTAGATTCCAAAGAGGAGGTGGAGCATAGAGATGAGAACATGGCAGACCAAGATATGGATTAGATGAATTAGGGCCCACTTTCCCTTCTAGATATTTTACATAAGCTTCCAAGACACCCAAAAAAGTGTTATAAAATTATATATTACAGAGAAATGGAACACATAAAATATATTGTAGAAATATAAACACAGAAAACACATAAAACAAGAGAGACATAGATATACGTGGTTCACCCAATTTTGGCTACATCCATGGAGAAATAGCCAGTCTTTCCTTTTATATTATCCAGCAAACTGAAAAGATACAACCCACATTAGATCCGTTGTAATTCCCTCTTCGCTCTCACACAATCTCCTCACTCTTTCTCACTTAGAATACAGATCTACATAGACGTAATAAAATTCCCTCATATATAGCGAGGGGTTTCCTTCTAGGGAAAAAAACCCTAAATTAAACATAACTTCTACCACCAGATATCCACCTAATGAACGAACCAGATTGACTACAAAATTACAACATTTTACAAGGCAATTTTACATCTATTTTTAGCTTCGGGGCCACTGTCCCCGATCCCCTGCTGGGGGGGCTCCCAAAGATCACAGCCGCCCCTCCTGGACCCCCTTTGCAGCTCAAATATTACGCGTGGTGTTGCTGCCACATTATGAACTGGGGTCCAATGTAGTGATACCTTTGGATAAAGAAGATAATTAGGCTCCATACCCAATAAAAAGTTGTTAATGAAATATGACCTTGACAAGGCGATCAAAGAGGAAGACCATTTCAATAACTTCTAGCTACACTTGCAATGATCAAGGTACGTTATGATTGTGTTGCATGTAGACTCTTTCCTTGCACCTTAGATGGTATATTAGTTGCTTGGTATCATAGTCTTCCTGTAAATTCAATTCCGAATTGGAGGGGATTTAAAAAGGTATTCCTTGAAAAGTTCATTGATGACAAAAACCTAGCTATGTTATTAAAGGAGTTAGGGAATTTGAAGATGGGGGAAAAATAAAAGGTCAAGGATTTTAATTAGAGTTTCAATCGCGTATTGAACCAAATTTTTTTAGATACAACACCTCATGCCTCCATCAAAATCAATTACTACACTTCTTCGTTGTTGACAAGCATTGCACAATTTGTGAAGAAAACTACGAAAGAAAGCAATAAAATTCGAAGAATCTATTGCAGTTGAAAAGTAATTGCTTATAATTGAAGTCATTGTTGATGATGAATCATCTAAGGATTACAAGGAGACAAATAAAAGGTCTTAGGCCTCATTGAGCAAGGTCAGGGATAAAGAAGCTACTGATATGGAAAGCTTGACCTAGACTTTTAAGACTTTGTCTAATGAGTTCACAGAATTAAAACAAAGGACAAGCGAGACCACTGTCAGTAGAAAGCTCCAAAAATTTAACTTCCTGAGAAGGACTAACAACAACAATAAAAAGCAACAATTAGTTTACTAAGTTTGCACATAGCTCGAATGTTGTCTTGAATGTCAAAAGCATGGGCATGGACCAATATTGTTCTTTTCATCAAGAATATCATTCAGAAAAGACATGCCCACAGCGGAATCATATCATGAATGATCTAGTTGCGCATATTTTTAAATCAGTACTTTCAGATGAGCAAACTGAGTAAACAAAAGAAAAATAAGAACCTGTTGCGGTTGAAGAAGTTGTGGGTGTTAGACACACAATAAATATTTTCAGTTGTGTGTTCACTTCCAAGAAGAAAAATATTGAGGAACCATCATTAAATGAGGCCCCAACTCAAAAGAAAAACCTCTGATACAAGTTGAGAATTCAAGGGCTTGTTCCTAACCAAGAGCTGACAAGGAAAAAATTGAAGAAACATCTGTTAAGGAAAATCACACCGCCCGTCAGCCAAGCTCAAAACAAGTCTAGAGATGATGCCACAACAAAGAATGCTTCCACTATCAGTACAACAATGTTTACAATTCCAAAAGTGGCAATCAAGGTTTCCCCTCTAGACACTCTAGTGATTAACATGAAGAAAGATCGCACAAACATTTCAATCTTTGAGCTTACAAGGGTAGCAAGCCAACGATAACTACTTGTGCAGGCCCTTGATCAATCCTTGTCATGTGGTAATGCTTCTTCTTCCTAGAAGGTGTTTGGTAAGTTTTCTGGTTCCCTGGAATTAGTCATTAATGATCTAACATTAGAAGCTAATATTATTTGCCCTCTGTTCCCATTTAATTTTGAAATTTTTAATTACAATGTTCACAATTGTTTAGTTGATTTTGGCGCATCCATAAATGTAATGCCATTATCTGTTGCCAAGAAAATAAATTCCAAATGGCATAAGACCGATGCACAAATTATTTAGTTGGATAGATCTCTTGTTCAAGCTATTGGTGATCTCGGAAAATTCTTATTCGCTTATCATATGATCAACGGGTTCACTAATGTATAAACATAGTGATTGTGGACATCCTGGAAGCCTACGGAGTACTATTAAGTAGAGATTGGTCAAGCAAATTATAGGGGCATTTTGATACCAATTGGTCACATTTGTGGCTTCTATATAGGGGGAAGAATAACTACTCTGGGTGGAATTTGAACCCTACATGAAACACATGGTTACACCCTTCGAAGGGAAAAATGATCACGTTGCCTTCACAGACCTTATTTTTGGGAATTGCTTTTTAGAAATTGACCTTGGGTGCTACCTTGCATAACCATCATCCATCCCACCAGATAAATAGTTGGAACTCTTTCCTTCTCTAGCTGGTGCAAATGAACTATGTAATATAGATGTGCATAATAGTAGTAATACTAGTATTAGTAGGAATAATAATGCAGGAAGCAACTTAGTAGCTAGTAATTTTTTGGATTATTTATTTTAATGGTTCTAAGACGCAGGACAGTTTTGGAGCTGGTTGTCTCCTCACAGACCCGCATAACAATAAACATACACGTTGATGTCGTCTGGAGTTCAAGTGCACTAATAATACTGCAGAATATGAAGTACTTGTACTTGGATTGAAGAAAGCTATAGAACTGAAGGTATAAATCCTAAAATAATTAGTGACTCAAAGGTAATCACTCACCATGTACGTGATACTATACATTTTTTCCCCTTATCTCAAAAACTGCCAACAAGAGGTATGGAGTTTAATAAATCATTTTAAAGCTTTCAATATCGTTTATGTTCCTAGATTTAGAAATGAAACAATAGATAAACTAGCAAATGCTGTTGCTAGGATGTTGCCATTGAAAGATGGTTTTTCTATTGAAATTTCATATAAACCATATGTTCCAGACAATGTCACTAATTTACATGTTTTCAATAATGACTAGCAGATAATACACTTTATGGTGAATTTTGACGTATTCAAAGATGATGCCATAGAGGAGGATGAGCACGACTAGGCACTGCAGGAAGTATCCCAAGCACTGAAAGGAAACATTATGCCAAAGGGTGTGGTGTCCCTAGATAAATTATATGACTTACAAAGCCTATTCAAAGGACATACTAACACAAAGACATAGAGTTCGAAGCTCGCTTCTAAACAACTCAACCTTGTAACCCCACAAAATCTCAAATACTTGAACCTCGGTACTTGTTTTCCTTGTAGGAACAGAAAATGTTTATTCACCTATGCAAGAAGTATTAAGATGTGTTTGCATGGACATACGATGGTTTGAATACTTATAGCAGTCATATCATCTAACATGTAATTCCTATAAAATAAGGGGTTAAATTGTTCCAACAAAAACTACGCAAAGTTCATCCAACACTGGAACCCCTCATTCTGAAGGAATTGAGAAATTTATTGGATGCCTGGATCATTTTCAAAGTTAGACATTTCACATGGGTTTCCAAATTGGTCCCAGTAAGAAATAAGTCTGGTGAAATATGTTTATGTGTTGATTTTCATAATCTTAACTTAGCTTCTGACAAATATAACTATCCAGTTCCATCCATGGAGCAGATACTCCAGATAGTATCTAGGTCTAAAATTTTTTCGCTACTAGAAGGATTTTTAGGCTATAACCAAGTGCTCGTAGCAGAACTAGACAGATCACAGACTACATTCTAGACTAAATGGGGAATGTTTGCCTTCAAAAGAATGCCATTTGGACTAATCAATGCTAGAGTAACTTTTCAAAGAGCAATGGGCATCGCCTTTTGTGGCCTTATAGGTTAAATAATTTTTATGTATTTATATGATGTTACTATGTTTTGAAAGAAAATTTATGATAATGTACATCATCTAAAGTAGATATTTGAGCAGTGTCAGAAGTATGGGATTTCTCTTAATCCTAAGAATAACGTCTTTGGTGTGTCCAAGGGGATTCTACTAGGGCACATCATAGTGAAGAGTGGTATCAAGAAGAATTTCATAACAACTTCTATTACATCTAGGGTTTCAATGTATCTTCCAAAGGTATGACATACCCTACTACAACAGATTACAAACCCTAAAAGAAACTTCTGATGAATATAGATATACAATGTATATAGAAACTTTTAGAATCCATATGTTAGACTTCCCACTAGGATTTATTGCAAAACCCGAGATTTCATACATGAGATTTTATGAACCAATCACAATGCAATTTAGAGAAGCAACATGCCTCAGGGGTTATACTGTCTTTGGAAAAAAAAAAACATATATTTATGAATCAAACATTATGTGATTACTATCCCTTTCCACTGAGAATTTAGCGGACCTGTCATGCTCCTCTTTTGTTAAAAATACATGTGTTTACTCATCATCAAAACAATTTATTTGTTGTTGTTCAGTATCTTCATTATCTTCCTCATAAAAAATAAAATCAGGAATGGAGCTCAAATTGTGTGTTTAATGAAGAAGATGGTTCCTCCTTAAATACTACTCTTCTCTCAATCTTCATCTTAGCCTTTCTACCTAGCAGGTTTGCTTCCACCCCTATAGCATTGTTTTGCATATCTTCTAATGTAGCAGGATTTCTTTCTCTGAGTTGATAAGCTAGTTCAAATTCAAAACCACGAGGATAGTGAAGCAGGGCTAACCCGGGGGGGCATAATATTAGTAGGGATTTAATTATAAACCCTATTGAACATTTGAAAACTCTTGAACTGTTTCCCCTGGGTTTCTCTTCGGATTCTCATGTTCGGCCAATATTTGCAGAGGAATTTTCTTCATTTGCCACCTAGTAAGGAAGAGTTGTTCAAACTGTTGAAAATTGGAAATTGTTATTGTTGGAAATGATCTAAACCATTTCTAAACCTCCCCTAAGAGACTTTGTGCAAAACGTTTTAGTTTAACATCTTCATGATCTACCCATTCTAGATCAATGAATCATTAACTTTATCTACATGTTTTTGAGTTGTATGGGGTCCTGTACCATGAAGTAAATGCTAACCATAATTCAAAGGAAGATCATGTAGGGGAGCTGGGATATTGAGAGGGGAATATATAGTAGCCATGGTTGTATGAGGTGAGGTTGAACCAATAATAGGGATCTGGAATGCAGATGACAGAGGAAGTGAAATTGTTGTTATAATAGTTGATGAAGTGGGTATAGTAGATCCAAGATGAGTAGCTAAAACATAACTATGTGGGATGAATAATGGAAATGAAATTGATGGAGCAGAAAATGGTGGAACATGATACTTAAATGTGGGAGACTTAGAAACAATTGTTTGAAGTTGATGAACCAAATGTTCTAATTTATAAAATTGTAACCAAATATCTTTTATCCTCTTCTGAAACAATAGTACTAGGAATATAAGGTTTTAGCTTTGTTTCATTAATAACTATGCCTAAAAAATTAGACTCTGATTTTGATTTGAATATACGATGCTCAAATTTTGGATCAAATTGAATGTCTTCAACAAATTTTCTCTTTAGGTAGAGAAAAATACTTTTATAGCAGAAAGGTATCTATTTATTTTGTATAATTCCTTTTCCTAAAGAGTTTCTCTGGGATTGTCAAGACTTATGGTGGATTAAGATATCGATGGATCCTTGTATGAATCCTTCTATACGCTAGAATTTCCAATGAAATAACCTGAAACTGTATACTATGGAGTTCCCAGAGAAAATATAGCAGCCAATGTTGTTATCTGACCATATGTTTTCCCTTAGAAAGTAGATATGATCTTCAAAGAAGTTATGGGGAGGATGAACCTTTCATATCCCCAGTATGGTCGCCAAGATGTTAGCACTTAGAAATGGTCTCTTGGTTGTAAGAGAGAAGCTTCTATGATAAACTTTGCAGTCCAACTTATAGATTGAAGGCTAGCCCCTTCAATCAAAAGAACGTTATCTCTCCTAACTTAATCACTATGTTTAGTAATTGATTGTACTTATACAGAATGGCTAGATCTTTAGTTGTGTCGTGTTGATGTAGGGTTTAGTTGGGCATGAGGTAGAAAAACCATTATGCAATGGAGTCAACAAGCTAGGGTTTGTGGCAACTTACCAAGATATTGGTTGTTTGATCAGGATTGACAAAGGCAATATAGATAACACATCTTAGATATTGGTCATTTTTACAGTTGAAGGGAGAAAATACGAGAACAATCCACTACAATAGGTCATATGAAATGAATCCTAAAGTAGTTTTAGAAGATAGGAGTGCAACTATTTGAAACCTATGAAATAGAGCATCAAAGAAAGGATGAATTTTGTAACATTTACTCTATTCAAATATTCAAAAGACCATGCATTTAAATGACATTATAGAGAAGGAAACATTGAAATTTTAGAAAACACATACTAAGACATACCATCATGTGAATATTTATATACTGATCGTGGCAAAATGTAGATTGATAAATATTTTCAACGCACAGACAATGGTTATTATTTCATCAAAAACCAAGATGTTTTCCTCATTTCTCATGTAATATATAGGAAAAATACAATAGAGATAAGATACACAAATTCAGGTAGTAATAACTGCATAATATTTACAATATATGAAGGTTTAATAAATAATAATAATAATAAACCTATCATCTTTAGCTATTTGGATCTCTATCTGGCACATAAAAGTGGTCAAAATGCATTGTAGAACTGTTGTGTGTAACTCTTGCTATTTTTATGGAACAAGTATGAGTCATAGTTGTATTATAGGATCAATAGACTCAATATCTGGAACTACAACTTGTTTTCCCTCTTGGTATCAAAATCTGTGCATGAACCTATAAACCATGTTGAAACTATGAATTTTCCCTTGTAACTGCTTGGTCCTTTCAAGGCGTTTTTCCCTTATGTTGACTTGGATTCTTTTTACTCCTTCAACCATAAAAACCCGTTGGCATTCACCATAACATATTGAAAATAACTTACTATCAAAAAAGATAAACTGATTAGGTCAAAATGTTGAGGTAGAATTATGGTTTGTTTAGCAAAATTAGGGTTTTGAATATTTCCCTATCCCACAAAGAAAATTGATGAATTCTCCATGGCTTCTGGAGCATGAGCAAGGAGGTTCAACTTATCCTGGCTTCTTGTCATTCTTTTAGTAACTTTCAGTGTGATTTTTTCAGCCTTTAGGGTTTATTTCTCCTCTCTGTTAGAATGCTCTGTTTTCCTCTGTTTTTTGGCCTTCTTTCTGCTCTTTGAAGTCTACATAGTATCTTCATCTTCATCAATAATCACTATCTCCTTTGAGGGCATTGGACCATTCCGGATTCAACATATTTTGGAGGACTCTAAGACTCCAGTCTTGATTCTGACATTCCTCCTTCAAGAAAAAATTTTCAAGTCCACATTTTGCAATCTCTATTTCTTAAACCATCTCTTACCCTCAATTAGCAAACTTGTAGCTGCTGCAATAGATTCCTATGTGACTAGGAACTACATGGTTTTTATTTTTGTTGTGTTTCCATCAAATAAGTAAATGAAATCATGGCACCAACTAAGTTGTGCCCATTGAAGCGTTGAAACACTGGTTCATCCTGCATTTTTGAACAACGTTAACATCTATGGATACACTTCAAAATACATCCCATCAGGCTCAAATCGCTTCACATGACCTGATCGACCCATATTGAAAATATTTTGATGCTTCAAACACCTTTCCCAACCTTTAATTACTAGTATCAAACTTTGCAAACTGCTTGAGAATCTTCATGCATAATGTAAACAAAAATTTGGGTTTGCTGGAAATTACAGTTTTAGGGTAAACAAGGAAAATTAGGGTTTGATTTTAAACGTCTCTCTTGGGCTTAAAAATGTTGCTAGATGTCACATCATGGATGAAAATGGGTAGGGATTTATGGAAAAATTCTTGGGCACTTGGAAAAATGAAGTTGGGAGCTCAAAAACCTAAAATTTAAAATTTTCGGTTAGCGCTATGAAAATATTTCGTAGCCCCGTGCTACGAAAATATTTCATAGCGCCAGTTCTAGGTTTGTGATAGGTTAATTGCATTGAAAAAAATGTAGGATAAGATTACGGTTGGGTGAAAATACTTGATTAGACATGCCTCTAGGCTTAGGTATCAATTTACATATAAAAAAAAAAAAAAAAAAAAAAAAAAAAAAAAAGAAAAGAAGAAGAAGAAGAAGAAGAAGAAGAAGCCATCTACATAACCATGACTTTGCAAAACGAACTCATAAATATTGTCTTTGGAACTTTAGGGAAAGGTGAAAACATGATGCTAACATGAACAAGAAGAAGAAGAAGAAGAAGAAGAAGAAGAAGAAGCCATTTACATAACCATGACTTTGCAAAACGAACTCATAAATATTGTCTTTGGAACTTTAGGGAAAGGTGAAAACATGATGCTAACATGAACAATTTTCTCCTAAGGAATGATCAATGAAGCATATTATCATATTTAAGTTTATTGTCTTTCCCTCCTCCTCCAAACCATTCTTACATTGAAAGAAAAAGTATGATATATTGAGATATTGATCACTTAAAAGAATAAATATATTGATACAACACATTTAAAGGAATGCGCATCTCCACAATTACAAGATGCTCCACATATCTCTTCATATATCATCTTACATATTTCTCTAGATAACTAATATATTACATAAATACTTCATTTATTTAAATTAATTAAGTTAGACTGGAAAAATGATTTTAAAAAAAAAAACCTTTTTATTTTTATTTTTTTTAATGATTTATGAGTTTTTATTTTTATTTATTTTTAAATAGAAGACTCTTTAAAAATTTAAACTTTCAAATTTAACTAAGCCAATAGTATTTTTATGGTGAGGTTCCTCCTCATGACACTGTAGTAGATTCGTCAGCCTTTAAAGAATATATCATTTCGATGGTATTATTGGCCATGGGCCTCTGATCTCCGATTTGATCCGCCCGAGGTTCTTTGAATCTTAATACCATGCACCAGCCACAGGGCGGAGTATGAAATCATGACTGTGGATAGGACATTACACCATAAATCTAGTGAGCGGTGCCATAAAATTAATCTTCTGGGGCTAAGCCCTTTAGCTTGGGACAGGGGGTTGATTCTTTAGAATACTGCGCTACAAATGGTTCCAATGTGTAATGCATGGGACCATAGCACACCCACCTGGGCCTTTATGATATCGGGGAATCAAAATCAATGATTTCACAATGTACTATTTGTTTGCAGTCCCAAAACTTGTGATCTTCGATGACTGATGTGGCCTGATCTATGTGGAGAGGAAATGAGTGAAGCCCACTGCGAAATTTTATCATACAAAACCTGTGTTAACCCTTCCTGCCCAACTTTACATAAAAACCTTTATTAACTTGTGCCTGCCCAACTTCATGATTTAGATAGATAGAAAAAATATTTAAACTACCTCTACCCCTCCAATGCGCCAATATCCCTTCATTCCTTTCAACTCTTTGTGACTGTGGTTCTAGCCCCCAAATCAAAGCCCTTTCTATTGGAAATTTCCAATCAGAGGTGTAACCTTGGTGCACAACATGTCAATTCGTCGATTGTCGATCGTTGATCACCTTCCACGTTTGGCCCTTGGTCCTGTAGCTCTTCACGTGACTGTAGTCTAGCCCCCATATCGAAGCCCATCAATCACAAGTTATCAATTAGAGGTTTCACTTCGATGAAAAATATTCATGAACCTTTGATTGCTAATCTCAGATACATGACACCATTATTTCCATGTACCTTCCATATGTCACCTTGTGAGTGATGACGCGTGTCACCTTATGAGTGTTGATGTATGTCACCTTTTTTGGCCTATTGTGAGCCCTGAAACTATTGAATTTGTCTACCACGTGTCAATCGTTCTTCCACATGATCGTGGTGATGTCAACCTCTATATGTCACTTGTCGGAACCAATTGGTGGCTGCCAGCGTCCCTTGTCACATCCAATCGCTATTTGTTGTGTATCTCTTATCGGATCTTGTTTTTTGCTGCCACGTGTCCCTTTTGGAGGAAAGTGAAAAGGCCCAAGCTTCTTTGGTTTTGCACACAAATCATTTGTTAATTTGTTATCGACCATCCCGACGATTTCATCACATATCACAACTCACATATCGACATTTCTGAAATGTGGTCACTCTACCTCAATGGAAAATTGCTAATCGCAGAACACCCATATGCCTAGACCCTCGACTGTCAATTTTTGATATCACAAGACCCATGATTTCTGATATGACCAAGCACCTCCAAACTGTGAGATCCGAGATTTTAGCCCAATAGGACTATCAAAAAAATTTACTTAAAATATCGCATCCATTAGAGGTCAAAGTATGGCATGGAAATGACAAGTGGCAAGAGATGAGCAATATCATAGAAATCGAAATCAGAAGTTTTAACACTGTCTACAAATTAAAAATGTCTAGTTGTCAATATTGGCAGGCTCTGATATGTGGCGAACGCAATATCACAATTAAACCCATTTACTTTCAATATCACATTTATAGTAACAACGATTTTATATATATGTCATTATGAAATTTTTGATAAATGGACCTCCGATATCCTAACTGCAATATGCGCACCTGGTTAACTTTGTCACAACATTTTTAATATAAAATTGCATGCGCCCTTCATCAGATCTTTTGGAATGAGACCTCCACTTAGATTCACTAATATCTAATTGCGATATGTCTTGTGGATTCGATATCTCCTATATAATAATAAACAAATATCTAAAATTTGAAACTCCAAACTATGCTATGGACCTCCAACCACCAATATGCAGACTCGATTATTTTATCATATCAAACTTAAATGTAAAATCGCATCCGCCCCTTATCACAACTTTTGGAATATGAGCTCCGATAAGATCCACTGTCTATGCACGTATCTTGATCTCGTTGTCTATTTTATTCATTACTTAAGCCTGATTAACTGACTATGTGCATTTACTGTCGTTTTATTCTCCCTCATGAGAAGATCATATGTTTTATGCCCTTGTACAAAGTCACATTAATACGATGGATCAGACTTTTGGTTTCGAATATTTCCAAAATATTTTCACTGATGTTTCAATTCCCGAAAACTCCGATGTATATTTAATCAATGTTACACATTGTTTAATGATTGTAACTTAAAAGCTTTACATGCATCTTGGTCTCGATAACTATTCTATTCATCAATCTAATTAATGGACGACTGTGTGTTTATTTTCACTTTATTCTTGCTTGCACGAAGTTGATATGTATTATTCCTTGGCCACTTTATGGTATGCGTTTATTGAAATGACCCACATTCATATGTTGGAGTGGACTTTCAGCTTCCAAGATTTCCAAAAGGATTCATGAATATACCTCCTCCGCTTGAAACACTAACTCTTCTTGAGGCTGCACGTTCCTAGTCCTTCTCTACTTGCCGAAAACATAACCAATGGAAACAAATAAATCCTTGCAATATTTCTCTTGTCCTCCCTTTCTATTCCTCGATCCCTTCTCCTTTTGATGCATCCTACGCTTCTTTCTACTGGAGTGAACTACCTTTATAATTCCCTTTCCGCACACTCCCATTAAACATTGGCTCCACTGGTGAAGCAATAATTTTGCATTGGGAACGAAAATTATATGTGTATGTTCCATGGCATGTTCATCGAGCCCCTAAAACCCCCTTTTCCCCTTGCTCTAGTGACACCTCCACTAATGATATGTCAAACCCCCCTGAATCCATAGACATCGATGAATGATAATTCCTTTCTCACCTACACCTTGTAAACAACATGGATATTGTTGACCTTGACATGATTGGACACCGCGACTTTGACTCTAACCAGAATTGGGCTCATACTACTATCCCTCTCCCTTTGAAAGAGACAACCATATGTTTCATAGACTTCAGTCGCTCATCCACCCAAATCTATTATGGCCCTCTCTATTTCCCCGCTCGCTCACCTCACTATCGCCCACCTAACAAGTTTCTTTTACCTTTGTCCTCACCCACTTTAGGATCACTTCCTCCATTCCTCCACTTAGAATGCTCATCCAAGGTACTGCTAGCATAGGGAAGTCTCAATTAATTGATTTCCTAAAAGATACATTTCTTGTTGAATCTACTCTGAATTCAAGTCCATTGCTCCTACTCGCTCCAACAAGTGTCACAACGTTTAACATAGAAGCACTTACAATCCATTCTGCCCTTCAGATTCCTTTTAGTGTCAATGCATCCTCTTGAGAGCCAACCACTTCCGCATCTCCAAGAAAAACTTCGTCACATCAAATACATTTTAATTGATGAAATGAGCTTTATTGGGCCTAAGCTTCTTTCACACATAGACGATCGTTTAAGGGAGGTATTTCCTTCGTATCAGAACATGCCTTTCGGCAATTGGTCTATCATAATTGTTGGTAATCTTGGCCAACTAGCTCCTGTGAAGGACATCCCCATGTATGTCGTCACATCGCATGACAATTCCCTTTGGTGCAACTTTGACATGGTCATCACACTATCAACCATCTTTCGTTAACATAGCACTAACCTTCTTCAAATTGCATTCCGCAAATTGCTCAAAAATCTTAGAAATGCGGCATCAACAATTGAAGACTAGAACCTTCTTATGTCAAGGACAAATTCCTTTTTGTCAACCGATGTGCAGCAGGAATTCAACAATGCAATGCACCTATATCCAACTAACCTAGCTACCAGATTTCATAACAAACAAATGCTCAAAAAATTTAACATGCCAATTGCATGATGGTACTTAAAGAAAAGGAACCACCATCCTACTGGTACTCACAAAGAATATGAAAAGTTGGATGCAAAATTTCTTATTTGCAATGAAAAACATGTTTTCCTCACATGTAACTTGTGGGTTGAAAAAGGCCTTGTAAATGGATCACTTGGAAAGATAGTTTCTGTTTTCTATGCACCTGGATTAAGACCCCTTGAATTACCATCCTTTGTTGTTGTTGACTTCTTCCAATACAAAGGCCCGCCATGGGATGCCCTCAACCCATCTTATGTTCCAATTCCCCCAGTAATGCGAGGGTCTCGCAAAAAATTCCCTTTGAATGGAATGGGGTTTGAAAAATCATAAATCACAAGGGATGACATTACCAAAGGTGACAGTGGACATTGGCACACATATCGATAAGGCTTAACATTCACTACCATATCCATAGTTCGAACCTTGGATGATCTTCACATCTCTCCACCATTTTCCTTCAGCCTCTACTCGCGCATGCAAGGTAATTCTTACATCAAATGTAGGTAACAAGAGGAATCCATGTTAGCGTCAAAGTCTTTACAACCACCTACAACCGGATCACTGCATCTAGCCCCTTCTGATTTTGTTTCAGTAAGCATACTTTTGATTCAATTTCAGAATAGTTGCTTTATTTTACAAATAGTTGTTGCGAAACTAAGTTAAAATTCCAAAAAATTTCCCCTTTCTAAAAAAAATATAATGTGCATTTGTGTTCCGAAAAAATAAAATTAATTATTAATTAATTAAATAATAATAATAATAACTTAAGTTGTCCAAGGACTAACTTACCGCAAAAGTTGGAAGCCATTTTTCCCGACAGCAAAAGGACTCAAAACCTACTCTGAACAAGTTTTCCAAACTGTTGTGTTGAAAAATACAACACCCCCTTTTTCATTGTATTATTATCATAATAATAATGGGGACCCCTGTGTATTTGCAACTGGTTTTTGGATCATTTGTTATTTCATTTTTTCGTATGTTGTCTTTCTTTTATTTTTCAAGTTGACTTAATCTTCTTTTTAAAGCTTCTTTTTATTGTTCATTAATTAGAATAAATGAAACAAACAACCCCCCAGTCTAAGACTTATATTGTCATCCGACTTTAACCCTTTTATATTGAACCAACGTTCAATGGGCCCTTTGAGTAATAAAACATTGTCAGAGTATTTAGGCGATACTTTTACAACCTTTTAATGAAAAATCACAAAAAAAATATATAACGCACATCTTATATAATGAAATCTTATCAGAGCAATTGCATATTGACGTTTTGGTTATGTCCCATCCCTTCAAACCTTTGATCGCCAATATAGTGTTACCTCCGATCTCCGATGTGTGATATCACAAGACCTCCAATTTGTTTAGAGCTCCAATACACAGACCCAATATGGCTATACAATTGATTCAAAATAATATCGTGTCTGATTTACGAATCCAATAAAGTTATAAAAAGAAGTTAATTATCATTAATATCCTTGCTAAATGTTAATTATCATCAACATAAAAAATATATGTAGATTAGTACAATTCTAATTCAAATTCAATTTCTAATTTAAGCGAATAAAAAACATATATTAACTATTTCACAATACCTAAAAAAAAAAAATACTAAAGTTCATTTTCTTTTGTGTTACATTTTTTTCCTAATCATTCACTTTCATTAAAATCAAAGTAAGAAAATAGTTAAAAGACAAGATACATTATTTCCCAAACATTCGATTTTTTTTTTACTTCAAACTAGAATTAAAATTAATCATATATAGCAGAGATGGAAATCAAATGAAAGGATTGAAATATTCAAAAGGTTAACATCAATTTCTTAAAATTGTATCCTTTTAAGGAATTAAGAAATGAAATGGACATGAGGCTCGAAAATCTCCGCCTCAACGTTGGGGAAACCACCCGGTCTGAAACTTAATGCAACTCTCTTTCCATTTGGAATGGTCGGTCTGGTTGGGGATATGGCACCAGTTTCCCTTTTTGGGGTCGATCTTTTTATTACTATTTTCATACATATGATGAATTTTATTACATTTAAGCCTTAAAACTTCATATTTTATTTGGGGAAGGTTTTAATCACCATTTTAATACATTCGCATAAAGGTTTTAAAGTTAAACTTTAAGTTTATTGTTCAAACTCCATTTTTTGAGTTATGATTAAGGAAATCTCTCTTTTTAATTAATTTTTTTGGAACCTTAAAGCTAAGATTTCCTTATTTTATTGGAATTTTTTGGATTATAACCTACATTTTAAAACACTCCCCATTATTTATTAATTTTATTACTAACTATAATATGGGGTTGTTGAGTAGTACAACACATATGTAGCATTTTACTCAAATGTTCATTTTACTTGGTTCCATATTCCCTACTTCTCCTATCGATGTTGCTTTGCACATCTTGGTACAAATGCTAGTATACATATGTTTACATTTATATTCCAATTTTATTGTAATGATAATGATTAATTTCATTGAACATATAACTAGTTTATTAAATCTTAAAAAGTCATCTTTAGCTCTTATTTTTATTTTTATGTTACAAAAAAAGAAAAATAAAAGTTCTAAGGTTAACATTTTTTTGTGACTTGGAAATTTAGTAACACAAATTGTATTTTAACTACGACATTTTAATAGAAGATGATTATGGAAAACAAAATAGAAGATGGTTGTGGAAATAAATTTGAATAGTTGTTCATCTTAATTTTTTTATTTATAAATATATGAAAAATAA
Organism: Pinus taeda; assembly: GCA_000404065.3. NCBI lineage: Eukaryota > Viridiplantae > Streptophyta > Pinopsida > Pinales > Pinaceae > Pinus > Pinus taeda. The sequence continues at coordinate 190,432 of APFE030417963.1, forward strand.
TAAAAAAACTATAAGATAAATGTAATGACATTAAATATTTATTTAATATATATACATAGTAACATACGAATTTAATTTTAGGAGGTGTACTTTTGTAATTAGAGTTTTAATTAGGATATAAAGGTATTCATTATAAAGCTTTTGGAAAATAGAACACATTCATGGAGTTGGATTTGAAATTTAGGTATATCTTTAGGAAATTACCAAAATATTACTGTAGCAGAATAGGGAGAATTGGGAAAATTTGGCCAAAACTTTCACAAGCCATAACTTTACCCAAAATTCAAATATGAGAAAACATGTAATCAATGGAAAGATATTGATGAGAAAAATACATTCTTCATGCCATAATTTTGGTTTGGGACATGAAATTTCTCAGGAAATTAGAAGAAGTTTCCTGGTGGCCTACATGACCAGAATTAACATGAGGACCAGAAGTATGGCCGATGCTCAGGGGTCTTACAACCATGAAGAGGAGGTTAGGGGTATGAATATTAGCCTAGGTAATCTGAGACAAAATCAAATGGGCATGGAAGGGGAAATTCAAAGAATTCAAACCTAAAGAAGACCATGAGGACTCTTAAAATGGAGGTGCTAAGCTACAATGCTAATAATGAAAAGTTAATGAAGGAACAAGAGAAAATTAATGATTAAATTTTATAGATCCTAAATAATTTACAAATGAAAATGGAAAAAAAAATTGATTCAAGGCGGAAAGAGGAACATGTTTCACAAGTTATGGTGAAGGATGCTAGAGATTCAAGGCATTCCAGGAGTGTTGTTAAGCAACAACATCACTAACCAAGGAATTCAAAAAATAGATCATATGTTTCCTTAGAATTAGAGAGTAGTCTAAGCATATCACCAATGAAACAAAAAACAAGGAAGCCTAACTTGGATAACTTGCAAGGAGAGATCCAAAATATTAATCCTACTATATTTGATGGTGAGCATAAGAAGGGAGAGGATGTTGAAGCCTCATTGTTGGAGATGAGAAAGTACCTCCAATTACATAATTACCCATCCAACTTAAATGTATGAATTGGAATCTACCACTTGAAAGGAAAAGGAAATTTGCAGTGGGAAAAACTCTAGGAAGTCAAACACTTGAATGAAAAGAATATCTCATGGTCAAAATTTAAAAGGTACTTTCAAACGATGTACTTGTTAGAGAATTATTGTGAAAGGAAAATGCAAGTTTTCTTTGAACTCAAGCTAGGGAATATGATAATGGAAGAATATGGTAGAAAATTCTTTGAATTATTGAGGTATGTTGGCTTTATGAAGGATGGATAAAAATACAAATATTTGTAAGTGGATTGTCATCATTCTATGGTGTTATAATTAAATTTGATGAGATAAAGGATTTGGATAAACTATGAGGAAGACATAGAACCTGTATGAGTAGGGTAAAAATAAATTGACCTTCAAAAAAATTTGGGATGACAAGAAAAGAGACAAATTGGAGAGAAGGAACAAGGGATTTATTCCATCAGTTTTAAGGATCACTTCTCAAGAAAATCAACAAACTATACCATCCCACAATAAACCAAGGGGAGGTAATTCATTGGGAAAGATATCAAGTTTTCAGCCCATCAAGTATTGGGGTTGTGAAGGAGAACAGATATAGGGATTTCCCTCATGAAGGGGACAAAATGAGGATTGTACACCACATTCAAGGAGTTGATACAATGGAGAAATGGGCAGAGGAATACCCAAGATTTATGTATCATTGGAAAATAGGCATATTAATCATCAAACACATATGATTGAAGTTAAAAGTAAGATAAATACCATCCCATTTCCATTTTTATTTTTTTTATAGCTATTCATAATTATTTTGATCCTAGACTTGATGAAATATTTAATTTAAAGAGATTTGAGCATGGAAGGACTTGTTTAGTTTATTTAGCTATAGGGGTTCAAAGAAGAATAATTGAAATTGTAAAGGAATGTCAAATTAACTTGAGTGGGTTAAGCACAATTGTAAATTTGAACATCATACCATTGGGTTTGTGTGGCTTCCTAATTGGTATAGATTGTTTGGAAAAACACCATGAAGTCCTAGATTTTTATAATAAAGCATCTACTTGCCTTGATGAAGAAGGAAAACAAAGACAATTGGAGGGATTCCAAAGCCAATTTCTATTAGGGAAATATTAACCATGTAGTTGAAGAAAAAAATAAGAAAGGGTGCCAAATTTATGCACCTCGCATGGAGGAGGTAGCTTGCAAGGATAAGGCACCAATCATTGAATACCATCATGTACTTAAGGAATTTGAAGTTTAGCTTGATAAAATCCCAGTTTTACCACCTAAAAAGGGGGTTGAATTCTCTATAATTTTGGTACTTGGAGTTTCCCTACCATCCAAGACACCATAGATAATGAGCACACCATAACTTAAGGAATTAGAAATGCAATTAGAATAAAGGGTACATAAACCCAAGTGTGTCACCTTGGGGTGTCCCAATTCTCTTTGTTAAAAAAAAAATGGTACTTTAAGATTGTGCATAGATTTCGTACAAATAAACAAGGTAATAATGAAGAATAAGGACCATTTTCCAAGAATATGCGAAGAAAGATGACCTGTTTGATCAACTAAGGAGAGCTAAATTTTTCTCTAAGATTAGGGTACCATTAAGTAAGAATAAAGGAGGAAGACATCAACGAGAAAACATCTCAAACTCAATATGAACATTATGATTTTGTGGTGGTATCATTTGGGTTATCTAATTCATTAGGTATTTTCATGTGCCTTATGAATGTCATTTTTTGGAATTATTTGGATAAATTTGTTATTGTCTTTTTGGATGGCATCCCAATGTATCTAAATTTTAAGGAAGAGCATGAGCATCATTTGGTAATGGTGTTGTGGGTACTCAAAGAAGATCCACTATATGGAAAATTGAGTAATTGATCATTTTATTAAAGTCAAATTCATTATCTGGTTCATATCATATTAGAGGAAGGGACAATAGTAGACCTAGGGAAAATCAAAGCAATCAAAGAGTGGCTAGCACCCAAAAATACCATGTATCATATATCATTTATTTTCTTAGCAACCTAGTACAGGATATTTATTGAGGGGTTCTAAAAAATATCACATCTTATCACTTCTTTGCAAAAGAAGGGTGTGAAATTTGAATGCTCGCATGAATGTGAAGAATCCTTTCAACGTTTAAAAATGTTATTAGTAAGTACACAAATACTAAGTATAGTTCACCCAAATGAATATTTCATTGTGCATTGATGCATGCAAGGAAGGGCTTGGAGGAGTCCTCGTGCAAAATGCACACTTGGGGTGTTATGAATCAAGTAAGCTAAAGAAGCATGAAATAAATTATGCCACACATAATTTGGAGTTGGTGGCCATTATAGATGCCTTAAAAATGTGGATGCATTACTTTGTGGGGAAAATATTTGAATTTAGAACATAGCACAATGGTTTGAAGCACTTTTTTGGATATCCAACTTTAAATGCTAGAAAAATTAGATGGCTGGAATTCTTTGTTGATTTTGACTTTGAAATAAAGTAAATAAAAGGTAGAGAGATTAATATGGTTGATGCACTTAACAGAAAGGTGCATAGAATAGTTGATCGAGTTGGGCACATTTTAAGGGTGGTGGCACAATATGATGGATTGTGGGTGTAAAGAAGGGGGTGCACTACATGGGTTGTGGAGCTTATGGGGGATGCGAGATTATAGGTAGGAAGTTACTAGGTTTGGTACCTTGACCTCATTATGATGGTATTTATTGTTTGTCTAGCTTAGGAAATCCATTGTTCATGTGGAGTTGAGGTCCCATTTAAAGGGTGACCTACTACTCAGTGAATATGAGAAATGTGGTCCATGGTTGGGTGGAACATTTGAGGTCTGCAACTAGTCAATGTGTTTATCAGATAAGCGCTTATTAAATTTTATTTAAATTCTGTTGTAATTAATGATATATTTTCGTGTGCTACATACATGTGTATAGTAATTTAATGATGTCATTTATGTATTTATATCATATGTGTGATATCATTGCATGGTATAATGCATGAGACATGCATAACATATGTTACAGGAAATGAATTTAAGGAAAAAAATTAAAAAAATTGTTTACATGGGTAGTTATATGTCCAACAAGTGGCTAGGAGCATTACACCCTTTCTCATATTCAATACCAAATTGTACTAGAGTGCTCATGATTTAAGAAACTCGAGAGATAGATTTGTGCCCATTGCATTCCCTCTAGTGCTGACTTACCATTGACAAGACATTCAATGCGCATTGGTCATTGATGTCATGCAATGACCATCAAACCGAGTTCCACCATCCATCTCTTCATGTAGGCCTTTCATCCCTTCATGTTGAATATCTTTATTTATGCCATGGTTTTTTCACTATTGAATCGACATTATCTTTAGTTAGGGTTTGTAAGTGTAGGATATCCATTTTTTAAAATGAGGTAGACATTGTTTTTTTTTTCTAATTGAGGCTAATCTATTGATATAATACAAAAAAAGGGTTACATAGTTGCCTGGCCGTACAGGGTACCGGCCTGAATTAACAAACAACCATGGAAAAGTCTGAGACTGCCCCTATACACAGGAAACCAGTCCATTATACAACCAAAAATTTGATTCAGAAGTTCCTGAGCAGGCCATCTTATCATCTAACAGCAAAGCATCCTGAATACAGGGTAAAACCACCCAAAAAATACCACCTAAGGTTCTGATTGGACTGCCTAGCCAGCACAAAGTCATAATGACACGTAAGAAAAAATAGAACAAGAACCAGAACTAAGTGAATTGCCCCCTTTCGGGAGTGACACGCGGCGCCAGGTCATTCAGAGCGGGCTCCTCCACGATATGACACGCCCAGTCATCCGGGTTGTCTGCTTGTCGGTCTTCCTCTGCTTGACACTCTCCCTCCTTGCTGCCATCTATATCTTGAGGGCACGACGCATTCTCCAGACTGTTGTGGATGGCCCACATGTCACGAGGAGCTCCTGAAGTTTCATGCAAACAACCAACAATGGCTTTTCCTGGTCTTCTATGCCTGCCTCCATTACCATTCAACTCGTCAGGGTCGTCTTTGTAGCAGCTAGGACCTGCTTTGTTCGTTTCCTCAAGGGAAGTAGTCAGGGGTGTTTGCAGCTCAGGCTCTTTAGAAATGCAGATGGAGACAGTGGCTACAATGACTGGGCCATTCATGTTGCTCCTAAACCTAAACTACGTGGTGTGGGGGACATGGTGCTAAGGCAGTGGGAAGGTGGCAGTGTGCATGGCTACTTCATCACATCTGGAGTAGAGGAGGCAGGCTCTTCCTCTGCCACTTCTAGTATTTGGGTAGTGAATAGCAGCATGGAATTGGCCGGGATTTTCAGCGGAGGATGCAGGAGAGGCTGAATTATGTCTGTGAGAAGCAGCAGAGCGAGAGCTACTGCCTCACGTGTCGTCGCGGCAGCTGCACATGCGGTGGTGCACCATGTTGGAGGTAGGCACTGTAGCAGAGGCCGAGGGGGTGGATGAAGAGATAACAGAGGAATGTTGAGTGGAATTTACAGAGTTATGGGGGGAATTGAGGAAGCCAGGGTGCAGAGCCGAAGAGCAGAGGTGAGTATGGGAATGGTGGAAGCCATTATCCAGGTCCAAGCAGCAATCAAGCCAGCATCTGCGGCCCGTAGTGGTTCTCTCAGTCGGCTTTCATTCTTGCGGAGTGCAGGTACAATGCAACAGGGGGAGAATGGTCGATTGAATCGTCGGTGCCATGGTTATGTAGCTGATGAATTCACCTCAACTAGAGCAGGCATTAAATGCCGCCTGCGAGGTGCTGTGAGGAGTTATCATGCTAGCCTTGGAATGGTCGCAGGGGGCCAAGTGGCCATCACTTCCGTCGTTGCCCCATATCATAGTCTTAATTGCGTTAATTACCACCCGCATCTGGGGGAGGTAGACATTGTTATTGATGTGAGGAAAATATATTGAGAATCAATCACTGGAGTGGCTTGTCTTGCCTCATCCCCTCTAACATGGTTGGAATTTTTCTCCCACCAAAATCACCTAGCGAATAATGTTGATCACTAGTTAGGATAGTCTTTTGCAAGGTTATTAGGTTCAACTACGCCACATCCAATATTTGGCCAACCAGCCATTGGTACCTCAGAACACTTCCCTTCGCACATTTCCATTAGAAATTGGAATAACACTTTAGTGGCTATAGATGGAGAGGATTTGATTGTCTAGGGTAGTGACTTCTATTATCACCCATTATTTTAAATTGGTTAAGCAACATTGAGCCATAACTTTGATTCACCAACTCATTTTCCCTCGGTTGTGTGGATGGATTATTGCTTCTTGAAGGTGTTTTCACTTGACACATTAAGCATAAAATTTTAGATATTAAAGGTCATTTATGATCTTTGCTTCGAACTGTAAAATTTTGGCATAATCCTTACATTGCTTATTGTGATTGTTTAATGATCCATATTCTCTCAGCTACCGGGATTAACTAAGATCTTTTACTTATGTGATGTTAGCATAATTGCATGTGAAAGAGTATGCAATACCACGTGTGCATATTTTAAAGAAGATGAAACATAATGACAACCATCAAATCAAAGAACATGAACACATTGATAACGGAGTTCACCTAGTGTGGGTTACTTCTTTAGGCCTAGTGTCAAGATTTAGGATGCCGCTTCATTAAATGTTGCAAGATGATGATGATGTACATGGTATATTCTTTTTCATTACAAGGATAAAATCCCTTAACAAGAGTGTTATGTCTCTCCATGAGACATTCTCCGACCTGAACTCTCACTGATATGGGCCCTCCTTTAGCATGAAAAGATATTAAATTATCACATGAAGTGGCATACAAGTATCCTCCAACATAGTAGCAAACAAAAATATCAACATCAAAAACATCATCTCAGAAAATCAAAAGGAAGACATGGAATCACGGCATCATATACCTCCACTTCTAGGGATGGCCTGAAAATGTGTAGCTCTTCCAATGAAATCGGATGCACTATTGAATTCGTGGCACGAAATTGTGTCAAATCACTATAAACTTGACCCCTTTATAACACCATCAAAATCTAGACCCTTGGGAATCTCAAAGATTTCCCCAAGATTCCTTGTTGCTAATTGCCTGAAATTTTGCAGCTCAGATGAGGAAACTGATTGTACCATCATATTCCTTGCAGAAAACTGATAAAAATGAGTATAAATTTGACATACATATGTTACCTTCAAAAATTACCCCCAGGGAATCTCCAAGATTCCTTAAAGAATCTACATAAAGAATATATTTTAGACTATTCCCCTAGAATATTCCTCAAAATATTCTTGCATCAAAATACATGCCCTGTATGGGCCGAGTTCCATGCACACTATTCCGCTCCACCTCCTTGGGCAAATGGTGGATCTAAGTTTAAATAATCTTATGGGCAAATTTTACAAAGTTGTGTCCATTTGGATAATTGGTTGGGTCGTTGGCTTGGAGGGCAGAGGTCTCGGGGTCAAGCCTGCGTGCCTCACCCATATAGTGTTTTTAATTAGCACATTGTGTAATGACGGTTAGCATTTTTTAATGATGTATAGTGTTTTGTGGATGTATGTGGTTTATTTAAGGTTGACCGTTTGTATTGGGGCCGCTCGTGGACGGGATGGCCGGCAGGCCGAACAAGTTCAAATCTCATCGGCCCCTCTGTATATATTATATATGTGGCATATGGTTGGCGGGGGTGGCAGCCTGCCAACCCAATTTTTTGTTTTTTGTTTTATATTATATATAATATAACACGGGGTTGGGGTTTGGTTGGCCGGATTTGACCATCAGTCAATCGACCCTTTTTTTAAATATTTTTTTTTTTTTTTTATAAAACAAACTATTCAGCAAATTTCCACTGAATTTTTAGGGTCACTAGAAAAATTAAAGAGGCTACAAATTCACCTATTCCAGTGGCCAGAGTCTGTGTGCCGGTAAGTGTTAAATTTGTCTCGTTAGTGGTTACCACTGGGCCTAGTTTGACTAAAACTTTGACTAGCCATAACTTTCACATAAGAACTTGGATTAAGGTTTCATTCGTTCCTTTAGAAATTTTACGTCGGGATCTTCGATCTGACCCTAGTTCCACTTCAATCTAGTGACTTTGAATTTTGAATTTTTCCAAAGCCACTTATGAATTCTGAGTGTTTCTGGAGCCACTTGGATCATTCCTCCCCACAGAGGAGCTTTTGGTCCTCCAAAAACATGAACATAATCTACATATTTTGTGTTACATTGTCTACACAACAAGTGTCCTGATAGGCCACACTTCCTTCTCCTTCACCCTCATTCTTTGGAGCCATAAGTCATGAATCAACACTCGCATCATCTGCAAACCTGTAGTACAATCTTTGAAAACTACATGACCAATCATGGCCCAAGAATCCCCATAATTTCAAAGAGTTTATAACACACACTATGTGGTCAAGTTTAGATCATAATAGAAACCAATACCCTAGCTATCAATAAAAGGCCAAAAACATCATCAATGCTTTAATAAGTGATGGAAAACATGTCATCACTTTTACAATTATATTGCAACACATGATTTACAAAATGAGGCCATGACAAGCTACTATATTTAGTAAAACCATCTCTAACTAATCAAAGTGAATGGGCCATCTCCCTAAGGCATATTCGCTTGTTGAACCCCTTCACCAGTTGGTTCTCGCACAAACCTTTTGTCCTTGAGACACTGCTCTAGATGGAGCTTCCAACATGTGGCTCTTTGATGTCCACCTCTATTGCAATTATTGCAAAAATCATTCTTCTTCCGAGCATGCTTAACTTTCTTCTTCCCCTAATGCGAAGAAGGCCTTTCACACCTCATCCTCTTTCTTGCTGACATTCTCTTCCAGCACTCAGAAACCACATGGTTATGCAGACCACAAAAACGACATGGTTTTCTATGCCATGATTTATCCTCATCATTAACAATATTCTTGTAATCAAAATTAACTTTAGAATACTAAGACTTTTTATACCTCTCTTGATTGTCTCTAGTGCAATCTTAGCAATGAGAGCTTGCCTTAGCTCTTCCTCTGCAATGTGTATTGTCATGAGATGATTGTGATGTGTTCCAATCATCCTCTTTTTTCAATGGTTTCGATGATACCTTGGAAGATTCTACTACCTTCGAGAACTCTCCTTCAATGCATCCCATCTTGGTAAGGAGTCTCAGGTCGGTTCCTGAAATGGGTACCTCAAGGCTTCCAAAAGAAATAGCACCATGTTAAAATGAAACTGAAGAACGATCAACATTGTTTACCTCAGCTATCAGTTCTAAAACAGTTGATGATAGCTTCAATAAGCCTTTGTTACACTTCATCTTTTCCAAGGCCTCTTCTATGGCTCGTAACTAAAGCTGCAATCTTTGCTTCTCCTCTTTTTCTTCTTGTATAAGTCTCATTAATTTAGCATTCTTTGTTTGAGGGCTTTAATTGATCTCCTCATCCAAAAGATGAGAAGGCGATGAAGAAGATGAATAATCACTGGAATATGGAGATGGAACATCATCCTCTGCTCTTTCGTTCTCATGTTCCTCTCTTCCCATTTTCTCCTCATAATCTGCATACATTAAATCTACCATGTGTATCACCCTTCATTTTCTTTCTATCTACATATTCAACCATTGACACTTGCAATTCACATCAGTGAAGATTGCTCTGATACCAAACTTGATCCAGATTCTCTCAACTATCAAAATTAACCAAGATCTTTTACTTTTATGATGTTAGAAAAATTGCATTTGAAATAGTATGAAAGACCACATGTGCATACTTTAAAGAAGAGGAAACATAATGACAACCATCTAATCAAAGAACACAAACACATTGATAACAAATTTAACCCAGTGTGGGTTACGTCTCCGGGTGGGAGGTCGCTTCATTAATGTTGCAAGATGATGATGATGTACATGGTATATTCTTTTTCATTACAAGGATAAAATCCCTTAACAAGAGTGGCATGTCTCTCCACGAGATGTTTTCCAACAAGAACCCTCACTCATACAGGCCCTCCTTTAGCATGACAAAATATTAAATTCTCACATGAAGTGGCATACAAGTATCCTCCAACATAGTAGAAAACAAGGATCTCAACATCAAAAACATCATCTTAGTAAATCAAAAGAAAGACATGACATCACTGCATCATATACCTCTACTTCCAGGGATGGCCTGAAAATGTGCAGCTCTGCTGACGAAATCGACTACACCATTGAATTCGTGGCACGAAATCGTGTCACATGACTACAAACTTGACCCCTTTATGACATTGTCAAAATCTAGATCCTCGAGAATATTGAAGATTCCCCCAAGATTCCTTACTGTTGACTGCCTGAAATTATGTTGCTCAGATGAGGAAACTTATTGCATCATCAGATTCCTAGTGGAAAAATGATAAAAACGAGTATAAATTTGACGTACTTATGTTACCTTCAAAAATTACCCCCTAGGGAATATCCAAGATTCCTTCAAGAATATACTATAGAATATTCCCCTAGAATATTCTCTCATCGAAATATGTGCCCCACTCGGGCTAGATTCTGTCTGCACTATTCTGCTTCGCCTCCCTGGGTGAATGGTGGATCTAAGGTTAAATAATATTATGGGCAGATTTTACAAAGATGTGCCCATTTGGGCAATTGGTTGGGTCGATGGGCTTAGGGGGCGGAGGTCTCGGGCCAAGCCTGTGGGTCTCCCCCATATAGCGTTTTTGGTTAGCATGTTTTATAACGATGGTTGGCATTTATTGATGGCGTATAATGTTTTGGGGGCGTGTGCAATTTATTTAAGGTTAACCATTTGTATTGGGGCTGCCAATGGGCCGGTCAAGTTCAAATCTCGTTGACCCCTCCATACGTATTATATATGTGGCATATGTTTGGCGGGAATGATGGCCTGCAAACCCATTTTTTTTGTTTTTTATTTATATATAATATAATGCGAGGTTGGGGCACGGTTGGTTGGATTTTGACCATCGGTCAACCGAACCCTTTTTTATAATATATAATATATATATATATATATATATATATATATATATATAATTTATTTTATTATAAAAAGAAATTATTCAAAAAATTTATGTTGAATTTTTAGGGTCACTAGAAAAATCAAAGAGGCGACAAATTTGCCTCATTAGTCGCTACCACTAGACGTAGTTTGACCAAAACTTTGACCAGTCATAACTTTCACATACGAACTCAGACTAATGTTTTGTTCACGTCATTGGAAATATTACGTCGAGATCTCCAATCTAACCATGATTCCACGTCAATCCAGTGACTTTTATTTTTGAGCTCTTCCAAAGCCACTTCTGAATTCTGAGCATTCCTGGAGCCACATGGATCATTTAGCTAACTCTGAATTTGAATTTGTGCATTTAACCTTAATACTAAGGAATTTTGAAAGAATAAAGAAGAAATTGCAATTTGTGAAATTATCAATTATCATCAAACAATTAATCACTTAAATAAAAAAAAATTACATTAATGACTTAAATAAAAAAAACTACCATGGTTATAGGAAAAAGTTATTTAACAAATATTGTTATTAAACTCATAATCCATGGAATAGCTTATATAGAAACTTCGCTAAGCATCTCAACTTAATACCCCAATTATTACTATGTTTTTTGTTGACTTTTCTTTGTTAACAATAATGCATAATTAGCCATATCCATTCTCCCATTTTTTTCCCTTGTAAGCTTTGGCAAAGTGTGCTCAAAGAGTTTACATTTCTAGATATTGTTGAGTTGTAAAGAGATTCTCGCCCATTGTTTCCCATGCTGGTTTTTTTATACGCTTCTCCATATATCTTTTAAGCTTTGTTATTTTTTCCCAATTATTTGAATCCATTGCATGCATAAATAGCCTTGTGAATTGCAATTGGCATAGTCTCATTGTTTTATGTTTTGGTTTTTTGTTGTTGGAGTCGAGTGATATAATTTTTGTTGAGATTGTAATTTTTTGTTAAACATATTGTGTTATTGAATGCACAAATGGATTTAAAACCCTGAAAAACTCAGGAGAACTTAGATTGTGTAAAATATACAACCCAAACCTGCAATTCCAACAAATTCCTATAAGATTTCAGACAAAATTGATTAGTAAATTTACTCGGAAAAATACCAAAACATAGAGCAATTAAACTATACTACTGAAATTATTTTTTATCTTTCTGATACAACTATGGTTGTTTATCTTCATATAGATTATTCATAATTTCCTTATATGTTTAAGATAGATTTTCTTAATATAATTAAGATATTTATTTTTTTATTTTTTATATACATGAAAGGAAAAAAAATGTCTAAATAATCTGGATTATATTTTCATTTCAATATCACTAATTACAAATATAAAAAATATTATAATTAAACTATATTTTGTCATATTAAGTGACTGATGGCACACTCAATAATGAGAAACTTATTAAACAAAAAAATATATATTTAAAAAAAAAAAAATTTAATAAATACACAATGGGGGTGTTATCATGGTTGTCACGGTCTCTTCAAAGGGTGTTCCATCCTCCCAAATGTCCCTTCCTTGTTAAGGCATGACAAAGATCGGTTGTTGGGCGCATGCTAGTTCGCAGGTGGTCTTGTCACTTTAATTTTACATTCATGGTGAGGGAGTGGTAATTGTACGGGGATTTTCCACCATTAACTATTTCAATATGCTGATGAAGTTTCTTTCATACTGGTATTGGCTCTCAGAGATGCCATACCTAGCTCTATTCTCTTCTTGACTGCTTCGTTATCTTTCTTATTATTTTAGTGGTTTCATTATTGTTCATCACAAGCTTACACCTTCATTTTCTGATTTGGAGTCATGGTTTTGGTAAGTTTTCTCATTTGGTTTCTTTTCCTAGGTTTTCGAGGGTTATTTCTAGTTAGTAAGGGGAAGTTTTGTGAATTGGGCAATATTGGGTTCTTTCGTTTCTCAATTTCAAAAGTGTTTAGCGTTTGTTACTCTAGGTCCTAGTAAATTTGCTCAATTAAAATTCAGTATAATTATCCTAAGTCTAAAGTTTGTTAGTGGTTTTAAGTATTCGGGGTGATGTAACATCCTTTGTGGTATATGTAAGTATAAGGTGTTTTCACTATTTTTTATGGTGTCTCATTTTTTGGGTTGTTGTGATCTCAAGAATTTACTAGCATTTGCTCCTGTAGTGTGGTGATTGGGTGGTGATTTCGTATTCTTCAGTTCAGGAGTTCAGGGTTCTGTGATCCGTCCTTCTACTTGCTTTATAGGTAGAGGTTATTTCGGTGCTTGTTCTTAGTGTTCCCTTGCAGTTTTGCTCAGTAGGAGGGGTGGTGGAGGCAATGTAGGGTACAAAACAGTTCGCTCTTTCACCTATGACTTTGTCGCTACCGTCTTTGACGTTGTTCCTCTAGAGGTGAGGAAGAAAATTTTATTATTGGAATGTAAAGAAGCTAGTGACCAACCTTAACACTCTGATTCTGAGTTGGCAAGGGAAGATATTAAATGGGTTCTTGATCTTGGTAGATTCAAGAAAAGGTTGCATCACTTTCTAACTTATTTGGCTTTAGAGTCAACAAATGGCTAGCCAATTGTGTTTGATTTTCAAAGATAAGCAAGTGGAAAAATACTATATATTCTCCTCCTTGGAGGAAATCAAACACATGCTTTGTAACCAAAGGTTCTACCTGTACAGTGTTGATTCTCGTATGGCTCGTGTAGAAATCTTTCTACTGAGCGATTCTACCTCTATTGATCGAACAGATCCTCTGGATGATAGAGATTAGGTGCCTACTATTATATCCTATTATCACAATTAGAGACAGTGGATTTCATGAATTTTCGTCATAAATTTTGGCATGTGTTCTTCAGGTATGGTCTTTTCATAGTAGTCCTCATTATATTTTGGCTCAGAAATACCTCACTCTAAAATATATTGATCGTTGTTAATATTAATTATAAGGGGGTAAATGCTCTAGTTTCTTGCTCCTCTTTTTATGGACACCACAGTGGTGTAGATGGCATTATTGATGTTCTTGTGTGTCTCTGGAGGGCATTGAGGTTTTATAGTTGGAATTTTATCTTATGACCAATCTAGCTACTATTCCAGAGAGGTGCAATTATGTCCCTCATTGTTGTGCATGTGAATTTGATTCAATGCTTTTCTAAGGGGACACATCTTGTCCATGTTGTTATTGACAACCCTGTGCTATGGTGCACATTTTCACTTATGGGTTGTTTTGCGGATTACAAACACTTTACTTAGTTATGTCACCTAGGCTATTGGATTTGAATTTGTGGTGGTCTCCTTGGCGTTATTATTCCCGAGGTGGTGTTTCTATATTTGGCTCTGGGTGTAATTGTTTTAAGAATTATTATGCTATTGTTGTTTCTTTTTGGAGTTATGGCACTTAAGTTTCAGGTTGGAGTTTGTTTTCGGTTTTATTGCTTCCTCTGCATGGGAAAAATCTTGGCATAGAATCTCTTGTTGAACATGGGTACACTAGAGCATGTTGACTTCTGTTATGGTTATGGGCACTTTGTGGATACTTCTTGTTGGTTTTAAGGAGTAATGGAATTGTTGGTATTTGTTAGAATTCCACTTCTAAAAACATTTATAATTCTGAATAAACTTTTGAGAAGAATTGAGGCACCCATGTCTTGGTTGATATTTAGATTCCATGTTGGTTGTTACTTACATTTCATGTTTCATGTTCTTGGACAAGGCCGTTTTGGTCACTGCCATTTTAGCATTATGGTTTATTTGGCTAACGTTTTGATGATGAAGATGTTTGTAATGGCCTATGAAAGGTCTATGGTATATAATATTGAATGTTGTTAAACTGATGAGCATGTTTTCACTTTGTGTCTTGATTCATTGTGGGTATTCAAGGTCTTCTAGTTTCTTCAAGTGAAAGCTATGTAATCTCTTTTTTGAATATGAATATAAAGTGTTGCAATTTACCAAAAAAAACACTATTTTTAAAAAATATTATAAATTAATAAGTAAATAGTTGAAAATATAAAATAAATCTGTTTTTCCATCTAATACATATGGTTGAGGTTGATTTTCTATGTGATTAAGTTTTCTTCTTTCTAAATACAATCATTAATTAATAATAATGAAATTTCTTATTAAACTAATATTTCGTATTTATATAAATTTTATAAATCTTTTATATTGGCATAAACATTTGTATATGGAAATTTAATGACATGTATAGGTATTGCATGGATGGATTGAATATAAAATAATATAAAATTCTTATAACTAGTTAAAATTGTGATTGTTTGATTCTGATGGACAAAGGAGACAAATACTCTCTACTGCTTTAAATCAACACACATTGAGCTACAAAGAACAAACCTCTATACCAAACTTCATTGTGTGTGCGTCCACACACGCGTGCACACACAAACATGTATATATATTTTTTTCTCGACAACTTCTCGAATAATTGTCTAGAGAAATTATTTATAGAACATGATTTACTAATAATAGACATTCTAGACAACCAAGCTCTCCAAGAGCTTTCTACAATAATAATAATCTAGATTTAAGTAAGACAATTCTAGAACTTTCTATAACTAATAGAGTAATTAAAATATTTCAACATTCCCCCTTAATTAATTCTACTGACAATACTAAAACTAACCATTAGACAATGCCTCTAATCTTTACATAATTCATAACATGACTTTCTATCGATTTGTCTTAGAATGGCTTACAACACAGATTAATTCAGAAAACTTATTTTTCATGATCACGCAGCTTGTCCTTGGCTCTATCTGAAACAAGTTTTTTCTTTCTTTTGCTCTAAACTTTATACTTTATGTACTTTTTCTTCTTCTTCAGTTTTAGTTTCACTATCATCTTCTTCTTCAAAATTTCATATTATTTGTCTTTTTCTTCTTCTACATATGCTTATACTACTATTGTTGATTGAACATTTTTGTTTACCTTTATAAAATAAAAAGCAATATTTTTAATTTCTTCATCTTCTCTTATATTCCTTCTTTTGTCATAATATCATATTCTCTTTTCTTAATGTGTGCAAGCCACTCTTTAAGAAATGTTCATTCAACATTATAATAAAATACAACATTCATTGCAACCACATTAATATTACAACAATTCTCATATTTTCCTCAAATATTTCTATCTCTACAAAGACAATTTCACTTTCATCTTCTGAGAGTAATTACAATATTCCACACATTGTGTTAATCCAATGGCCAAATAAATTAAATAAATATAAAAAAAAAAAATTCCAAGAAAAATCATAATCTTTCATTAGTTTTGAAAAATTACATATAGTAGATGCTTGACAACATATGCATCACTTTGTCTCTGTCATATATGTCAGAAAACCATCAAAAACCATTCCTATAATGGTTGTAAAATACAAAATAATCACCACGCAGGGTGATATCCTGAGTATGTCTAATTTATATGTTCATAAACTGCGAGATCTAGAATATATACACCACGCAGGGTGATCTCATAAATAAAAACTATGATATGTACAACATAATATATAACCGAGAACATTTATCAAAAATTAGGTTCCATCAACCCGATGATATGTTTGATCTATGTATGGTATGTGATAATATTGGTATTGTGTAGTACCACTCTGCTCATTTATTATCCAATGTCCTTTGGGAAGTAGTGTGGCATCCTTGGAAAGGTCGTCAGGGCTGTCGTTATGTTCCCTATAAATATGATGACAAATGATGGAGTTAAATTGCGATTTGAAAATATTCACTTCATCCAAAATGTTTCTAAGTGTGTGTGCATGTGATATTGTTGAACCAATTTATAATAGTTTTGGAGTCTCCAAAGATCTGAATATTTCTGCAATCATGGCTAAGAGAGAAATGTAATAAATGGCAAAGGGTGATTAGTTCAGCAAAGTTATTCATTCCTTCGCCCAGTCCTAGCTTGACTCTATAATAATGATATTCTATGAGGTAAAGAAGGAAGCCACCCCCACACCTTTGTTGCTGGGCAGCCCCATCGAAGAATGCCCATGGGATGGAATGGTCAATTGGTTCGGGTGCTAGAGGTTTGCGAGGTCGCAGCGTTGTATATTCGGGAAGCTCGTGATAAGAGGAGACAATTTTGCTGTGATGCACTGCCATTTGATTTCACAGTCGTCAAAGATCATTTTTTTCCGTGCCAACCATATTGCCCAGCAAATGATCATGGGGAGGCAAAGTAAATTTGATCCTGAGTGTGAATTGTGCCAAGATTTCCAGCAAGGATGATGTTATCCCCTCCAACTGCTAGAAAAGCGAATCTCTGCTGCAATAGATCTCCAAAGATTGTTTGTCAATTCACATTTTAGAAACAGGTGCTTAGTTGATTCGGAGGCTTGCTTAGATAGGATACACCAATGTGGTTTGTGAATGGATCTATGTGTAAGGGATTCCCCAGTGGGTACTTTGTTGCTGAGGATACACCAAAAGAATAGTTTTGTTCAGGGAGGGGATTTGAGTTTCCAGAAGGCTTGCCACCAGTCTTGCATGTTCTCTAATTTTCTGTTTTGTAGCAGACCCAAATAACCAACCTTTGGTGAGTAGGATCTGTTTTCTGCCAGACACCACATGATTTCATCCAAACCCTCCTTAATTCGGATATGAAACTCGATCAAGGTAGTAATATAATTGTTCCATGAAAGGTGCCAGTGAGGTGGAATGTTGAGTTGAATTGCGGATTTCCATGCTTGTGTGAAGATGGTGGCATTTTCCTGATCTGCTATTTGAGCAATCACACTGATGTCACTCTAATTCAATTGTAGGATGAGCTCTCTTTGAAGTTGGAAACGACCACCTCCCCTTATCCAGGGGTCCAAGCCAATGAGCACTTTTGTGCCATCATTTATCCTCCATGCCAGATTATTGCAAATGTGTGGGAGGGAGTGGAGCAGTTCTTTCTAGATCGATGAAATGCCAATCCATTGCGACAGCCTTATCCAGTCCATGATTTGGAGAGGCCATATATATTTATGATATGAGACAGATGTACAAAGATTATGTTTGATGAGGAGGGTCCAACCCATCTTTGTTGCCAAGGCTTAAACAAAAAGGGTTAAGTATTTGAGTCCCCGTCCTCACCATTTTTTGGGGAAGGTGATCTTGTTCCAAATAACCCAAGCAAATGTT
Source organism: Pinus taeda (assembly GCA_000404065.3). Classification (NCBI taxonomy): domain Eukaryota; kingdom Viridiplantae; phylum Streptophyta; class Pinopsida; order Pinales; family Pinaceae; genus Pinus; species Pinus taeda. The sequence goes on from APFE030417963.1 coordinate 208,632, forward strand.
CTTTTGCCCTGATTACCATTCTGAAGGTATCTGCTGCAAATATGTTGGAGATGAGCAAGTATTGTTCTAGGAATCCAAGCTAAAGGCATCCAAAATACAAGGGTAGCCTCCAAGACAGATTTAATAAGCACAAGTCTTCCAGCTCTGTACAAGAAGCAGTGGCACCAATTTGATAGCCTCTTCTCTAATTTAATGACCAACCATATCCAATCTGCAATTTTTTGGCTCCGGGGCTTGATCCAGAAGCCCAGATATTTGAAACCCTGATCAAGAGGACGAATACAATAGGGGAAATGCTGTTGTGAAAATCTGGATTCATGGATAGAAGTATGAACCAGAGTAATGGTAGATTTCCCATGATTCGCCAGCATACCAGTGCCCCTAGAGAAGGTGGATAGTAGCTTATCAAAGGCTATCGAGTCTCGAATGTTGTCATCCATAAATATCAGAACATCATCGACGAAAAGGAGGTGAGTGAGATAGCACTGATCATTTATTTCTAGACCAAAAATTCCACCACTTCACTTTTAATGAGTTATTAATCGACTGATCCCTTCCATGACAATGAGGAAGAGGAGGGGGGATAGCGGACATCCTTGTCTAATCCCCTTTCAACATGGAAGAAATGTGAGGCAGAGCCATTTATAAGGACACTGAAGGAAGCTGATGAGATGTAGGACATGATCCAGGTGGTGAAAAGGTGTGGGAATCCCAGGTGTATGAGAAGCATTTTAATGTATAGCCAGCTAACCCAGTCAAAAGCTTTTGCCAGGTCAATCTTTAGAATGATTCCTTTTAGCTTTCTGGATCTAATAGAGTGAATAGCTTCTTATGCAGTGCCAATGGCTTCATGGATCTGTCAGTCTTCAAGAAAGGCAAACTGTTCAGGTAAAATGTGATGAGAAAGAATAGGTCTCATTCGATTGGCTATGATATTGGAGATGATTTTGTAGAGGTAATTATAGAGAGAGATGGGGTGGAAGTCATTGAAGGATGATGGAGAATCTGTTTTGGGAATGAGGGCAATGAAAGTGGAATTAATGGCATTATACAATTTGCCTGTAGTCCTGCACTCCTCCACAACTTTGAGCAGGTCATGTCCCAAGAGATCATAGAATGCCAGATAAAACTCAATAGTCCACCCATCCAGTCTAGGGCTTTTGTATTTTTTGAACCACTTCAGGGTCCCCTCAAGTTCAACAGATGTTACTGGTGAATTGAGTTCTTGTGCTTCCTCATCATCTACAAATATAGGGAAATAGCGAGCCACTTGTATAATATCTGCTAGATTGGTCTCCTAAGGAGATTTGTATAGAATCATTCCAAAAGTGTGTGGTGCCAAAAGAGATAGCTTTTTGAAGGTGTCAGCCATACCTCCATCCAGAAGAGGCAATTTCCAGATTGTGTTAGCTATCTTTCTTCCTTTTGCATGGTTCTAAAAAAACTTTGTGTTATCATCGCCAACCTATAGCCAAATTTCCCTACTCTTCAGTCTCCAGGATTCTTCTCTTTCCTTCAGAATCTTATCCTTCTTTTTCTCGAGCTCAATGAGATGTGATTTCTCATTTGCAGATGAAAATCCCATGTTGTTGTCATCCATAAGCCCATTCAATTCAGATTCAATTACTGATAGGGTGTGGTCATCCTTCAATTTTTTCTCCTTGGCCCAGGTGATGGATAGGTGTTTAAGCTGAGTTAGATTGTGGCAGAATCCTTCAGCCAATGATCTGTGACCCAAGATGGGATGAGATTTCCAAAATTTTGTGACCATCTTGATATATCCTGGGTCTTGTAGCCATACATTGAATTTGTATGGGATCTTTGGTTTGGCTTCAGGTCCAAGGATCTCCAAATATGTTGGGGAGTGGTCTGATATGCCTTCGGTCCCTACCCATTGTCTATATCGATTGAGCTGCTGAAGCAAGGGCACCTTAATCAAGAATCGATCAAGCCTTCTAGCCAGAGTAGCATCCTCAACTCTTCGATTTCTCCATGTGGGCAGGGGCTTGATAATAGGGATATCCATTAGGTTGTGCAGCTCTAGAGAATCCCTAAAGAATTTAGACAGGGTGTCTACTTGTGCTTGGGATCCCCAGGATTCCCCAAAACCTAAGGAGAAGTGTAGATCACTCCCGATGACCAATGATCGAATGAAGTGATTTCAAGCTTAAGGAAACGCTGCCAGAATTCTTCTATTCACTGACATGGTCCATATATATTGATGACCCAGATGTTCATACCCAGGTCGACAGAGAAAATATCCATACCAATGAACCTTGATCCTCCCCAGGATGCTGATACTTTTATAGTGCGCAGGTCATATCCAATGGCTAATCCCCCCGATCTACCCATGGCATCAAGAGAGAAGAATAGCCAACCCGGCTTTATTGATGCTAGGGTTCGATTGATGAGCTCAACATTCCCCAGGGTTTCTTGCAACATGATAATATTCACAAGCTCGATTTCAAATAACTTATGCATGGCTAGTTTTTTGGAGGCACTAGCCATGCCTCTGCAATTGAACGATAGCAATTTCATGGTGGAACCCTCCCAGGGGTATTCATAGCTCTAGGAATCCCTTCAAGAGTGGATCGTTTTCTAGTGACTACTTTTGACCCGGCCTTCTGGATGGCTTTTGAAAGGTTTGACTTTCGACCACGAGTCGATTGAATGACCGGACCAGGGAAGGTGAGACCTAGTCCTGTAGGATTTAGGTTCTCTGGAATGAATTGGGATCGAAGGTTGTATGGATGAGACATTGCTACTCGATCCTTCGATGATGGGAGGGGAGAGGATGGGAGGGATGGAACAGATGGAGAGGTGGTGGAAATGATGGGAGGTGGCGAGGAGATTTCACAGGGAATGGAGGGAGACATGTACATAGCAGATGAAGTATCTAATGATGCACAGTATGCAAATGAGACAGAAGATACATTTGATATAGAGAGGGAATAAAGAGTAGTACCCACATTTCTTCCGACCTCAGCAGCAGCAACTTTGGCACGGGTCATTGGAGGTGATGGAGTCCTGTGATATTATTCCGCTGCTTTGGAGGATCCGACCTGATCAGGTGCTCTGTGAGCCGATACCAGAGTAATGGCCTGGTTGGCTGCTTCTTTGCCTTTTTGAGTAGAAGGTGTGCTCAAAGGATCAGTTGTTTTCATGATCAATGGACATTCCTTGTGGATGTGCCCTACCTTGTGGCATCTTCTGCAGTGAAAAGGGACACCCTGGTAGTCCAGGATCTGAATTCGAGTATAATGCTTCCATTTTAATGTAATTTTTTCCTCCAAGCACTCTTGTGTATCCATATACATCAGGATATGAGCCAAGGTTCGATTCTTGGTCTGCACGTAGGTCTTATCATAGTCTAGGTAGGTGCCAAGCACGTTCTTGATTCTTACAAAAACTACTTTAGACCAATATTGAAGAGGGAGACCTAGCAATCAAACCAAAATGGGTCTAGCTCCTATTTGCTCCCTTTCTACGTCGAAAAATGGAATCCAACACTTAAGGAGGACCAACGCCATCTCAATGGCCAGTATTTCGCAAGAACTAGGTATGTGTAGTCTTCCTTAGAGAAATGCAGCACAAACCATCCCCTTGGTAGATTTTGAACCTCTGGTAATTCTTTGAGGGTACTGCCCCAAATTTCCTTGACCCAGTTGGTTAATCTCTCCACTGTATAAGCCCTTCCTTTGACATGTCCAACCAAAACCGTTTTGGCCTTATTCACAACCTCTCCCATCGAGATGTCCTCTCCAAATGAGATTGTGGGTTCCTTTGAGGTGGCTTTCACACACTTTACCTTCTTCTTCCCTGTCTGCAGAGCTGAGGGGTGTCCTTGCAGTGGATCCATGGATATTCTGCCCTCTTGTTGTAGCTGAGCCACTGCTTTAACCCTAATCACGAGGGTTTCAAAGTATCCAGAAGGTAGTGTGCTAGGGTTTGATGGATTACGGGAGACAGGGCAAGACGGGTGCGAATGAACACTCAGAGGGCATGGATCGAAAGAAGGCGATGGATGTGTAACGACGATGAGCAAGTTCAGAGTCCCTGGTGAAAGCGGAGGGTAGTCAAGGCCAGGGGAATCAATGGAGAGTGAGCCAAATTGTAAGGAGGATGCAATATGGCTAGGTAGAGAGACAACCAGAGTGGAGCTAGGGGAAACCAAAACAGTAAGCGGTAGAGATATAAAGCTTGTAGGGTTAGGGTTAGGGCTACGAAAGATAGGCTGACCAGAATACGGGTCAAGGGAGTAATCAACCACATCGAATTCCATGCTATCCTCCATGTGGAGGCAGGGAACTGCCACCGAGACCGCCAGAACGTAAGTAGTTAAGTCTGGTTAGGACTAGATAACTACTACAGATCAAGATCTAGCTTCTTGAAAGAAGACCCAGAAATGGGCAGCTTAGGGGGAGACAGAGGCACTGTGGTGCAAGTCTCAAGGTTGGGAGGCAAGACGAGATAACGAATTCTGAATGTTCAGATAACCAGATAACTACTATTCTGGAAGAGTATCTTGTTTAGTGTTATTAGACTTACATAAGAGAGACTTGTTTTAAATGTTGTCAGAGTTAAATTATGACTGAAGATAGAATTTAGTTGATTACTCTATGTTGGCTTGCGTATATTAATTCCATTAGATTAAGTTTAAAGCAACAAACATGTAAAATTCTAGTGAAAGGAAGAATATGAGATTAATTGTGCCATATTTGAGGACAACATAGAACACATCCAATTCTGTAGGTTCATATTATATAAGCTTAAAAGAAACTATACTTGTAAATTTTAGCGCAAGGAAAGAAACTGGAAATAATGCTATCATCTTTGAAAACAGTATAGAATTAACCATCACAGAGAGAGATTACCCATAAAGGGAAAAGAATATAGTTTTCAATTTCTGAATGTAGCAAGCCAAAGCCTAAGACTTGACATTCCCCATTAGAGAATAGGTAAAAATTCACCAACTAAGGAGTTGGGAACAAAGGAAAAAGCTACAATAAGCATTAACAGAAAAAGAAGAACAACAAGGAACTCACAGCCATCTACAAACCTTAAAGTTATATGATATATGTATGGATCTGTATCTTTTAAAACAAAACAAAAAAAGAGCACAACTTGACGATAACTTAAATCATAGACTAATCACTAATTTAAGAAATCGAAAGACAAAGACTATTTTCTTAAAGATTACTCATACAACTACAACAATGCAAGAGAGCTCTCGATATAGCGATTTAATAGTTCTACAACATAAACCATGAGAAAACATTTGTGAATATAGTAGGAATTTCCATCAAAATGCATAGGGAGAAATCTTGCTTTAAATAACAACAGTTATAAAATATACAACTAGATATTACGTAAGAGTTCCTCGCCTTCTCGAAAGAAATAAAACAGTAACTGTGGAAAAACTGTGTTCTCCTTCTAACCAAACACGACCATAAAAATTCTGGGGATGGTCGTCCAGACACCAAAAACCCTAGTGTTTAAACTTATGTAAAATAACTAAGATTGAACGAGCTCCCATCGCCATCCCTAGCCAGATAGCATGGTAGATAGACCTAAGAGCCTCATTAAAGAGGGTTTACTTAAAATTAATGAGGAATCGAGCTTGGCCCTTCCAAAGGAATTTGCAAACCAGATGAATAAAGCCGAGATCAAGGTTCATGACACATTCAAACCCTCAAAGAACAAAAACAAAAAAAACTGGAACTGTGTTCACCATGCCTCATACCCATATAAGGCCGAGGGATAGTTCTGAAGAATCATCTGTCGAGAGGAAACCTCCAGGATCGAAGTCCATGAACCATGGTAGAAACAATAAGAGAGTAGAAGTCAGGATTTTTATCAAACAGGAAACCAAATTAACTCTTGAATCACAAGAAAATCTATTGCTTCTTACTTGGAAAGCGATCGAGCATCTTCAGCATGTCGAAGGTCTTCTCCGGCACACTCTGTTCAGCTTCGATCATGGTAGTATTTGTTGGAAAACAACAAACTGTGAGAACGGAAAGGCTTCACTAGCATAGTCGAACCCTCTGAGATTCAACGGAATGGAAGAGCTGAGGATAGTCACTAAAAACCCTATGTCAGAAGATGGAGCCAGAACTCTCATTGAAACCCCCTCTGCCAGAGGTTAAGGTCAAAACCCTCCACAACGAAATGACAACATAAAAACCCCAACTCGCACCTGTCTTTGGCTTAAGGTTCCCCTACTCTCCACCGTCGGATGTCCAGCTGCAACGAGGATCATCGATTGAGGCACAGTCAACCATGTGCAGGACAACCAGTTGTAGCCTCTATCGAAACCTCGTGAAGGAATGGCATAAGATCCCTAGGCAGATGGTTAGGCCAACTTAATGATTATCATAGGGGAAATGTACCAGTTGCAATTGATACGATGTACACGCACACTTATGCATTCAATTAGTTTTATAACACCAAACTTAAAGGGCTACGACATAGTCAATGGTATTTTATCAATAATTCATTTATGAAATAATCATAGCATGGCATCCATATCATTATTACCCAACAATCTTTGTAGCGCTGACTTTTATAGTCATAAGGTCGCGATGAATAATTAATCGCATACAGTAAAAAAATAACCCTAAGAATTAATATATCTATGTTTGTAATGGTAATAAAGTCTTTTAGAATTAATGATTTATATTTGATAATCAAAATAAATAAATAAATTAAATATATATATATATAATATATATATATATATATATATATATAATATATATATATTAGATACAGATATAGATATATCTATATATATATATATATATATTATATATATATATATATATATATATATATATAATATATATATATATATATATATATATATATATATCTATTACTTAATGGTTCTTATTATGGGTTTGTGACATATGGTATTAGAGTGGGGTCAGCTTGCTAAATTGAGACCTCCCGGATCAAGGAAGTAACAAAATTCTACGAAATGCACGTAAGAGCCAGGAACAACTAGTATGAGGAGGACAGGAAATCTGCCACTCAGACCATTTCAAGAGGGCAATCCTAAAGTGTGGGTACAGCTAGGCGAGGAACCACAAAACACCGACACAGATATTAGGGATATAGTACAAGAATTAAAGGATGAAATGGCTTGGCTATGGGTAGATAACGAGAGATTAATGCAGGAACAAGAAAAAAATTATGAAGATTCAATATGATAGACAAAATAATCAACCCCTAATTCCTAGCCCCCAACATAAAAATACATCAGGGGAACAAGAATTCTGAACTGAAGACGTAGAAACGGGTGGTGGAGATGAGAATCATGAAGAGGAATCGGATAGTGTGTCCAAACACAGAACACAGAAGAGGCAGAAAATGGAACTACAGGGTGAGTTTCGAAAGATTAAACCCCTTCTCTTTGATGGGGAACAAGACAAGGCGGCTGAAGCATGTCTCATAAATATTAATAAATATTTCCAGCTATATGAGTATGACCAAAACCTGAAGGCATGTTTGGTTATTTTTCAACTACAAGGAAAGGCCAGACAACGGTGGGATGAAGTAAAGACTGTACGAGGAGTGGACCAACAAGGTATCACCTGGGAAAAATTACAGAGATGTTTTAAAGAAAAATATTTAACAGAAAGATCCTATGATGAAAAATCTAAAGAATTTCATGACCTCTGACTAAGACAAATGTCCATGGGTGAATTCATAACAAAGTTTAGTTCATTACTCCGATACATGCCATACATACGTGAAGAAAAGGCAAAGGTACAACGATTCATCAGCAACTTACCTCTATTTGTGAAGGAATGACTGGAATTTGATAACCCGAAGACCATGGATGAGGTGATCCATAAGGCATGAATTTGCTATCAACAGAATAGGCCAACAGGAGACATGAGAAAGAAGTGGAATGATAAGAAAGGAAATAAATTTGTTCCCAATTAGAAAGGGAACAAAGGTTCTGGTAGAAAAGCGGTGCATAAAGGACAGAATAACAGAAATCTTAATAAAAATCAACACAAATTTAAAGTACCAGGCGAAGCTGGAACTCAGGAGAAATCGAGCAAAGCTGGAGAGGAATTGGCTAACAGGACCCCTGTGCAGTGTTGGGGATGTGGGGGCCCACATTATAGCAATAATTTCCCATAATGCAGAGGAGTGGATCATATTTCTCAGTTACAAGAAGCCTCTACAGTAGGAGATGTAGCAAGAAGTCTCCCAAAAATTAATGCGGCATTGGAAGACCATCAAGCAAAATTTCAGCCAACAATGATTGAGTTTGAAGGTAAAATTATGGACCAAGCTGTGTCTATTTTAATTGACCCCAGGGCTACTTTGAGCTATGTTAGCCCTAAGTCTATAGAACAATGTAAATTACAAACAGAAAAATTTAAAAACTCATGGTTGGTACAGTTAGCCAGTGGAGCCAAAAGAAGAGTTTTGGCCAAAGTTAGTAACTGTCCACTAGTGTAAGCTAATCAGTCCATCGTGGTGGAACTAAATGTATTGCCATTAGGGTCTCATGATGTCCTTATTGGTATGGACTAGTTAGAAAAACATTGGTCCCTTTTAAACTGCAAAACTAAGACTATTAATTTTCAGGATGATAAGGTTGAAAGACAAGAAATGCAAGGCATTCAGAAGCCTCCATAAGTAAGACAGTGACAACTTCTCAGCTAGCCAAATGCATAATAAAATGTTGGCAGATTTTCACCATACAGGTTGGGTATGTTGACTCTAAGGAGAAATCTATTGCTCTAGAGAATATACCAGTGATACAAAATTTTCTAGATGTCTTCCCCGAGGAAATATCGGGTTTACCTCCAAAAAGAGACATAGATTTTACAATTGAGTTGATTCTAGGAGCTGCCCCAGTCTCCCGATCTCTTACCACATGAGTGTACCCGAATTAACAAAATTAAAAATGCAACTATAGGAGCTGCTAGATCAGAAGTATATTTGTGTCTCCTTGGGGAGCCCCGGTATTATTCGTTAAGAGGAAATATGGCACATTGCGAATGTGTATGGACTACCGTTAGTTAAAAAAACTGACCATTAAAAATAAATATCCCCTATCTCGCATAGACGAATTGTTTGATCAAGTTAAGGGGGAAACCATCTTCTCTAAGATTGACCTCAGGTCAGGCTATCATCAAATTCGGATAAAGGAGGAGGATATAGCAAAAACTGCTTTTAGAACTCGTTATGGGCATTATGAGTTCATAGTGCTGCCTTTTGGGTTAGCTAATACACCTGCAACTTTCATGTGTCCCATGAACAACATATTTCATCAATACCTAGACAAGTTTGTGTTAATCTTTATTGACGAAATATTGATCTACTCCCGGAGCATTGAAGAACATAAGGAGCACCTCCGCATTGTTCTACAAGTTCTAAGAGAACACTAGTTGTATGCCAAATACAACTAGTGTGATTTCTTCAAGGAACAAATCCAGTACTTGGGACATATTATCAGAATTGCAGTAGACCCAGAGAAAATAAAAACCATCATGGAATGGTCCATACCGAAGGATGTGGCAGACATAAGATCATTCATGGGTCTAGTGGGATATTACAGGCGATTCATAGAAGGTTTCTCTAGGGTAGCATACCCTATCAACTCTCTGCAAAAGAAAGGAAGAGCCTTTAAATGGACCCTTGACTGCCAAAGGAGTTTTGACCAACTCAAGCACTTACCACTACCCCAATTTTAAGTATTGTTGATCCTAACAAAGAGTACGTGGTATGTACGGATGCAAGCAAGGAAGGGGTAGGTGGAGTATTAACACAAGAAGGTAGGGTTATAGCCTACGAGTCGAGGAAGGTCAAGGAATATGAGCAAAAGTACTTTGCATATGATTTGGAATTAATGGTAGTGATTCATGCCTTGAAAATGTGGCGACACTACTTATTGGGAAAGATATTTCTGCTATTAACGGATCATCACAACCTGACAAGATATTTCAAGCAGCCCACCTTAAACGCTAGGTAAGCTCGATGGGTTGATTTCCTAAGTGAATTCGATTTTGAAATCAAACATTTGAAGGGAAAGAAAACCGAGTTGCGGATGCCCTAAGTCGAAAAGTAAATTGCTTATATGAAATTTCTTTTAGTGAGTCACGTACTACTTTCTATGAGCAGATTCGTGAAATAGCTAAGTAAGACTTAGAGTATAAAAATTTGTGGCAGCAAGCTAAATTGGTAAACAACCAAGAGAAGCAAATGGGATACGAGGTTGCTCCAAATGAACTATTGACCTATAGGAAAAGGCTATATATACCTAACCAAAAATTTCTTAAAGATCTAATTTTAGATGAATACCATAAAAGTCCTTATGTCGGACACCCAGGGTATCAGAAAATGATTTATGTCCTGAGAAAGGAATTCTTTTGGCCAGGAATGAAGAAAGAAGTAGTAGAATATTTAGGGCGTTGTTTGGAGTGCCAACAGATTAAAGCAGAACACCAACACCCAATAGGGTTGCTTCACCAATTGCTTATTCCTTAATGGAAGTGGGAGGCTATATCTATGGATTTCATCACTGGTTTACCTAGATCAAAAAAATTAAACGACTCTATTATGGTGGTTGTAGATAAGTTGAGCGAGTCTGCCCATTTTATACCCGTTCAATCCACTTATAAAGCGGTACAAATTGCTAATATTTTCATGAAGAATATTTTCAAATTGCATGGCCTACCCAAGATGATAATTTCTGAACGAGATGTGAAATTTACATCAGCCTTTTGGAAGGCCCTGTTTGAGGGATTTGGTACTCAATTACATTTCAGTACTACATATCACCCTCAAACAGATGGACAGACCGAAAGAGTCAACCAAGTAGTCGAAGACATGTTGCGAGCCTATGTGATGCACCAACTCTCTAGGTGGGAGGATTACTTGCATCTGATAGAGTTTGCATACAACAAAGAGTATCATACATCACTATGGATTAGTCCATTTGAAGTACTATACGAGCGTAAGTGTAGAACACCCTTGTGTTGGAGCGGCCCAGAGGACAAACTAATATTGGGACTAGATATGCTGGAAGAAATGGAGAGTATGGTGAAAAGTGTACGAAATAACTTAAAAGTTGCTTAGGACCAGAAAAATAATTTTGCTGACCGGAAAAGGATCTTTCGAGAATTCCAAGTGGGAGAACATGTATACATACAAGTACGAGCTAAGAAAAGTACCTTGCAATGGACCGGATGTGCTAAGTTAGCACCCCGGTTTCGCGAGCCTTTTCAAATTCTAGCTCGAGTTGCGCCAGTGGCGTACCAGCTCACTTTACCCAGTCATATATGTGTACACAACGTATTCCATGTTCCTTTACTTAAGAAATACATTTACGATGCTAAACATATAATAAATTGGCAGGACATTCAAGTGAGCCGGTTCAGTCAAACTCCTAGAAGAGAGGTTGTCATAGATATATACAAAATATATACATATACATGTGTTTGTAAGAGGAGTAGTTACAGTTGAATGTACTTGTTTGTTCATGTCAAACTTTGACAAAATTCTATCTTCTTATGTTTCAGGTAGAATCGGAAGGAGAATTCCTGGTAGAACCAGTGGGTATACTCGATCGAAGAGAAGTAATGCTATGAAGACAAGTTATCACCCAAGTTAAAATTCAGTGGCAACATTTTGGGCCTAAAGAAGCCACCTAGGAAGATGAGTGGACCATGAGGGAAGCTTACCCTCAATTATTTCCATAAGGGAACATTGGGACGATGTTCAATCTTGGGGGGGGGGGGGGGGGGCGCCATGCGATATCCCCCGTAAATGTGAATATTCTTTTATTTTACTGCATTTAAAACAAACTGGAAAGCTGATTTAAAAGTTCTGGTTAGTGAATAGAATTTATGTTTTGAAATTATTAAAAGAAATGCAGTGTTATAAATTTGACAAGAAAGTGATTTAAATATAATTCATGAGAAAACACCTGTCAAAAGGTGATGGGTGTAATTCTCAAGAGATAGTTAGGTTGGCAGTTACCAACCCTAACTACTCCTAAGAAGGATTTTATCCCAAAAAGATCAAGAAGATGAGGTATCTGAGATCAGGAGAGGGGAAAAAGGAGAAAAGAAATCCTAGCAAGGAAAGAATGGTATTGTATTGTAAGGACAGACAGGAACATAAGTAGTTAAGTCTGGTTAGGACCAAATAACTAACTCAAATCAAGATCTAGCTTCTTGAAAGAAGACCCAGAAATAGGCAGCTCAGGGGGAGACAGAGGCGTTGTGGCGCAAGTCTCAAGGTTGGGAGGCAAGACGAGATAACAAATTCTAAATGTTCAGATAACCAGATAAATACTATTCTGGAAGAGTATCATGTTTAGTGTTATTAGATTCACATAAGAGAGTGACTTATTTTAAATGATGTTAGAGTTAAATTACGACTGAAGACGAAATTTAGTTGATTACTCTATGTTGGCTTGTGTATATGAATTCCATTAGATTAAGTTTAAAGTAACTAGCATGTAAAATTCTAGCAAAAGGAAGAATCTAAGATTAACTAGCCATATTTGAGGCCAGCATAGAACACATCCAATTCTGTAGGTTTATATTATATAAGCTTAAAAGAAATTGTATTTGTAAATTTTAGCGCAAGGAAAGAAACTGGAAATAATGATGTCATCTTTGGAAACAGTATAGAATTAACCATCACAGAGAGGTATTACCGTAAAGGGAAAAGAATATAGTTTTCAGATTCTGAATGTAGCAAGCCAAAGCCTAAGACTTGACATTCCCCTTTAGAGAACAGGTAAAAATTCACCAACTAAGGAGTTGGGAACAGAGGACAAACTACAATAAGCATTAACAGAAAAAGAAGAATAACAGGGAACTTACGGCCATCTACAAGCCTTAGATTATATGATATATGTATGGCTTTGTATCTTTTAAAATAAACAAAAAAGAGCACAACTTGACGATACCTTAAATCATAGGCTAATCACTAATTTAAGAAATGGAAAGATGAAGAGTGTTTTCATGAAAATTACTCATATAACTACAGTAATTCAAGAGAGCTCTCGATATAGCCATTCAATAATTCTACAGCATAAACCATGAGAAAACATTTGTGAATATAGTAGGAATTTCCATCAAAATGCATAGGGAGAAATAATTCTTTAAATAATAACAGTTATAAAATGTACAGCCAGAGATTACACAAGAGTTCCTCGCCTTCTCGAGAGAAATAAAATAGTAGCTGTGGAAAAACTGTGTTCTCCTTCTAACCAAATACGACCATCAAAATTTTGGGGATGGTCGTCCAAACACCAAAAACCCTAGAGTTTAAACTTATGTAAAACAACTAAGGCTTAACGACCTCCCATCGCCATCCCTAGCCATATAGCATGGTGGATAGACCTAAGAGCCTCATTAAAGAGGGTTTACTTAAAATTAATGAGGAATCGAGCTCAGCCCTTCCAAGGGAATTTGCAAACCAAATGAGTAAATTTGAGATCAAGACTCATGACACATTCAAACCCTCAAAGAAGAGAAAAAAAAAAAACTGGAACCATGTTCACCATGCCTCATACTCAGGTAAGGTCGAGGGATAGTTGTGAAGAATCATCCACGGGGAGGAAACCTTCAGGATCGAAGTCCACGAACCCTGGCAGAAACATTAAGAGAGCAGAAGACATGATTTTTATCAAACAGGAAACCAAATTAACTCTTGAATCACAAGAAAATATGTTGTCTCTTACCTGGAAAGAAATCGGGCATCTTTGGCCTCTCGAAGGTCTTCTCCGACACACTTTGTTCGGCTTCGACCATGGCAGTATCTATTGGCACATAGTAAACTGTGAGAATGGCAAGGCTTCACCAGCATAGTTTAACCCTTCGAGATTCAACGGAATGGAAGAGCTGAAGATACTCACTAAAAGCCCTATGTCGGAAGATGGAGCCAAAACTCTCGTTGAAACCCCCTCTGCCAAAGGTTAAGGTCGAAATCCTCCACAGCGAAATGACAACAAAAAAACCCCAACTCGCATCTGTCTTCGGCTTAAGGTTCCCCGACTTTGACTCCACCGTTGGATGTCCAGCTGCAACAAGGATCATCGATTGAGGCACAATCAACCATGCGCAGGACAACCAATTGTAGCCTCTACTGAAACCTCGCAAAGGAATAGCCTCAGATCCCTAGGCAGGTGGCCAGGCCATCTCAATGACTATCACAAGGGAGATGTACCAGTTGTAGTTAATACAATGTACACGCACACTTATGCATTCAATTAGTTTTATAACACCAAACTTAAAGGGCTACGACATAGTCAATGGTATTTTATCAACAATTCATTTATGCAATAACCATAGCATGGCATCCATAACATTATTACCCAACAATCTTTGTAGCACTAACTTTTATAGTCATAAGGTCACGATGAATAATTAACCACATACACTGAAAAAATAACCCTGAGAATTAATATATCTATGTTGCAATGGTAATAAAGTCTTTTTAGAATTAATGATTTAGATTGTGGTAAGTTTTTTTTTAAATATATTATTACTTAATGGTTCTTATCATGGGTTTGTGACATGTATCATACATTCCCAATACAATCCTCAAGGGAGACAATTTTCTTTCACTCATTGTATTTAGTGTATAAATTTAATTGTCATTATTACTTATCAAGTAAATTTATCAGGTAAAAAAATATATGATAATTTCTTTTAATTTCTTTTTAACATGGTGTTTTCTATTTATGTTTGCTAGTCGGTTAATCAATATATTATATGTGTTTTTGATTTGAGATTTCCATATTTAATTATTACTTTTTTTTTTCAAAGAAGATAGAAAATGTTTTATTTCAGTTAAATATTTAAAAAAAAAAAAAAAAAATGAATTGAACTAATAAATATACCTATTTTCTTATTCAAATTAATAAATAAACTCATTTTATATTAAAAAATGGGACTCTCACCAATATATCAAATTTGGACACAAGACCACTTTCCATTTATTCAAGAAGTGACATGAGAGATAACCACACTTGGCTACTTGTGCTTCACCACATTCTACAGTCCATGAAGACCACATTTCACAGTATTGAATGGTGAGACACCCAACTGAAGAATCTCCAAACCCCATAAGAAAAAAAATTAATAAAAACAAGCATTGCAAAACTTGCTACTATCAGCAATGCCATGCACGAAGATATACTTAGATGATCATGCTTATATTATAGTGTTAATTTTATAATATATTTGTACATGTACATGACCAATAGTATAGAGGTAGTCTGGACAATTTTCACAACAATCAAGAGTGGAACAACCTTGCTAGATTTCAAATCATTGGATAGTAACATAGGCAGTCACCATGTTTGTCTTATTTTTGTGTGGTGAATCTCTCAAAATAAGCCTTTTGTTTTCAAGTCGATTCTATATAAAACCTTCAATATACTCTTATTACACTCTTAATTGTTTTGATTAAGACAAACACTCGTCTTACTCTTAAATAAAAGATTGCATTCAAAAATTATGTACTTGGTTCATACTTATTGTTAATTTGAAGTATTCTCAAAACATGTAGACATTTCATCAAATTTATAAATATACACCAACAATTCCATCAAAGTTATAGCTTCACATCATTTTCCATTTCATTAGATTTTAACTAAACAAGACAAAAGGATATTTTAAGCCATTTGTATTGCTCCTTTGACAAAAAATGCAAATTGAACAAATAAAAAAAATAAAATAAACACATATATCAAAAGTGGCTTAATACTTTATTGGTAATGTGCACATCTTCTAATAAATATAATATTAGCTTGATACTATATTTTATTGTCATCAATTATATACACAATTTATTAGGAACACAAATAGTTAATGGTGATTTAATATTTTGTTGATAAATATTGAAATATTTGTTTTCTTTTTAATGAGAACAAGAATTTATGGAGAATTGGTAACTTTCATCACATTAGGCATTCTACAATCGGTGAAGAGCACATTTCACAATATTGAATGGGGAGATGCCCAAAGTGCACATCCAGACCATGAAGAATCTCCAAACCCCATAAGTCTAAACAAAAAATAATAAAAACAAGTAATGTAGATTTGCTACTATCAATGATGTCATGCACAAAGATGCTATAATCAACGATGTCATGCACACAAATATAATTAGACGATCATTCTTCTATTATAGTGTCAATTTTCTAATACCTTTGTACATGTACATGACTAATGGTATAGAGGTGGCTTGGGCAATTTTCATAACAATCCAGAATGGAACAATGTTGCTAGATTTCAAATCATTAAATAGTAGCATAGGCAGTCTACTATCTTCACCATGTATGTCTGATTTTCATGTGGCAAATCTCCCAAAGTAAACCTTGTGTTTCAAAGTAATTTCTATTTAAAACCTTCCATATACTTTTATTATTCTCATAATTGTTTTGATTAAGACAAACCCCATGTCTTACTCTTAAATAAAAGATTACATTTGAAAATTATATACTTGGTTTATACTTAATATTCATTTGAAGTATTCTCAAAACACGTAGACATTTCATCAAATTTGTAAACATACACCAACAATTCCATCAAAAGTGTGGCTTCAAATCATTTTTGCATTTCATTAGATTTTAACTAACCAAGACAAAAAGAGATTTTACACTATTCATATTGGTTCATTGAGAAAATTTGCTAGTTTAACAAATATAGGAAAAAAAAACACATGTATCAAAAGTTGTTTGATTCTTTGTTGGTAATGCTTACAACTTTTAATAAATATAATATTGATTGGACTATGTTTTAGTGTAATTATATACACAATTTATTAGGACCATAAGTGTTTAATGGTGATTTAAAATTTTGTTGATAAATATTGAAATATTTGATTTTTTAAAGAAATCAGAATTTTTAGAGATTGGGTAACTTCGAAAGATTGGTATTGGTTGTCACTATTATACCAAATACAACTATTTTATAAATGCCACAAATAAGCAATTACAACATGTCTTTGAAGACTTAAACCCGGGTAACTAGGGAAACAAATTGTTCACTGGACCATTGCAATTACATGTCTTTGAAGATTTAAACCTAGGCAAGTAGGGAAACAAATTGTTCACTGGACCACTTGAGCTAAGATACTTTGACCATTAACAAATAATTGTTAGAAATGCCTACTTATTCTAATAATTATTAGTAATACTTGAATATTGTTGTTTTATATTATGAACATGTGGGTCTAATGGTTAAAAATATGTGCCACAGATTTAAATCCAAAGGGAGTAGAGTACATACATCTTAACTCCATATCCACTGAGCACAAAAAAACTATAAAAATAAAATATACAATTGATTCATTCAATCAAATTCCAAACTTTTTTAATTTCAAAAATATAAAAATATATCTCGACGCATTAAAAATTTATTAGTCATGGTTAAAAGCCTTATCTTAGTTAATTAAAATATACAATTTATTCATTCAATCAAATTCAAAACTTTTTAATTTCAAATATATAAAAATATACCTCGTCACATTAAAAGTTGATTAGTCATGGTTAAAAATATGTGCTTCTTTATAATGGTTAAGTACATGAGTTTCCTTGCAAGGAATGATGGGTTTAAATTCAAAAGAAATAAAATACGGCATATTAACTCCATATCTACGCAACAAAAAAAACTAAAAATTAAATGAATCTTATTTTAATACAATAAGAATATACAATTTATTTCAAAATAAAAATATTATCTCATTATATTAAAAATTGATTACTCTAAACTCTAATTAATATAAAGGAACTTTGTAGATTTAATAAAAAAAAAAAAAAAAAAAACAATAAAACAACACATTTTATCCAATCTAAAATACTCAAAAAAAAAAACCTGAAAATTAAATAAATCATTATTCTAATAAAAGAAAATATATAAAAGTTATTTAAATTATAAAAATATTAATCTGAACACTTTATAAATTGATTACTCCAAACCAGAATAAATACGGCGAAACTTAGAAAAACAATATAAGAGAAACTTAAAAAGAAAAAAACTCCGACTTGCCGGATTCGAACCAGCGACGTAAGAATGACTTGAACCAAAATATTAAAAAAATATAAGAAAACTGGAAAAAAAAAAAATAATATAATAATATAAGAGAAATTTAAAAGACTTGGGTCTGGATTCGAACCCAGTGACTTAAGGTATTACAAATAATCTAGAGAGAAATTAAAAAAAAAATTTAGAAAAACCTGCCAGCTTTCAGAGAGAAACTCAAAAAAACACAACAAGAACTAAAAAAACAAAACAAAACTCCAACCTAACCGGATTCGAACCAGCCACCTAAGGATTACGTGAACCAAAATAATATAAGAAAAACTTAAAAGAATAAAATAAGAAAAACTTTAGAAAAACCTGCCAGATTCGAACCAGCGACCTAAGAGAAACTTAAAAAAAATAAAATAAGAAATACTTTAGAAAACAATCTCCGACCTGCCGGATTCGAACCAGCGACCTAAGAGAAACTTAAAAAAGAAATAAGAAATACTTTAGAAAACAATCTCAGACCTGCCGGATTCGAACCAGCGACCTAAGAATTACTGTGAACCAAAATAACATAAGAAAAACTTTAGAAAAACCTGCCGGATTCGAAAGGATTCGAACCAGCGATCCAAGAGAAACTTAAAAAAATAAAATAAGAAATACTTTAGAAAACAATCTCCGACCTGCCGGATTCAAGAGAAACTTAAAAAAATAAAATAAGAAATACTTTAGAAAACAATATCCGACCTGCCGGATTCGAACCAGCGACCTAAGAGAAACTTTAAAAAAATAAGAAATACTTTAGAAAAACAATCTCAGACCTGCCGGATTCGAACCAGCTACCTAAGAATTACTGTGAACCAAAATAACATAAGAAAAACTTTAGAAAAACCTGCCGGATTCGAAAGGATTCGAACCAGCGATCTAAGAGAAACTTAAAAAAATAAAATAAGAAATACTTTAGAAAACAATCTCCGACCTGCCGGATTCCTAAGAGAAACTTATAAAAATAAAATAAGAAATACTTTAGAAAACAATCTCCGACCTGCCGGATTCGAACCAGCGACCTAAGGATGGCAATCAGGAATTATTCTCCTACTACAGTCCTCCGCTCTACCAACTGAGCTAAGGTCGGAAGATAACTATGGTGGTCGAATTCATATATGTAGTTTAGGTACATAAACGCCCCGTGAAATTATCAAAGTAATACCTGTGCGAATCCTATGTTGTCCCTTTTACTTTTATGGAATGTGTTTGAAAATATATATATATTCCAGTTAACAGTTTGACCGTGTAATCTAAGGTGCCCGATTACAACCTTTACCCAATCCAATTCCAATTTTGTGAGTGCCATAAAACTTGGGTGAAAGTAAATAAGGTTTCACCTCCACCCAATCCAACTCCAATTTTCTGAGTGCCAAATTCCTTGGGTCAAACTAAATAAGGTTTCTTTGCAAATTAAATATATATTTGGGCTTACTACCCAATATTTATTTCCATCTATCTCCTCTTTATAAATATATTCGTATAAAGGTCCGATTAAAACCTTAATCCATCCCATTCCAATTAATTTAAATATATAAACATAATTACATATATATTAATAAATATATATATATAGGTTAAATTTTATAAAATTAAAAGATGTTTTTTATTATGTTATATATTATTTATGTTAGCATTTTTTTTTATTTATTTAAATTAAAATTTTAGAATTTTTAATTTATTATCAATAATAATAACTAATTTTATAAGATTATTTTCACAAAATATTTTAAAATATTTTAATAATAGTTATAAATTAAAATTGAGATTTATTTAAAATAATTATGCTCTTTTGTCATTCATATATATAGTTATATGAAATGAGTTATTGTTTCTTGGGTAAGCCATGGTATTATAGTGAATCCTACTTATAAGTTAAGAATATCCATGGTAAAGTAAGAGTTAATCTCTCTAGTTTAGACTCTTGTAAAATGATTTTTAAATGTATAGATAATTAAGTCATACAATAATTATTTCTATAATTAATAATTTAAAATAGATTTTATAATTTAATAAATTATAATGAGTTTTTTAAATTTGGCAATGTAAGATATATGCAAAAGTTTTGATTTTTATTAGCATTTGTCAAACATTTAATTTATATGGTTCTAGTTACCAACCACATCTTGAAAGATCTATGAGGCTTGTTGATTTTTAAATAGTAAAGTGGTATTTGTGCATTTGGAGTGAAGTTGTTAATTTTCAACAAATTTAACAGACTCTTAGAAAATGATATCTAATACCTAAATAAAAACACAATTTAAACCACTCACAAGTGATTTTTCCATTATTTCCAAATATATTGAATAATGAAAATTAAAAAAGAAGATGACAATAAAATCATTTCAATTTCAAATATTTAATTTTGCTTTTGAGTGATAATGTTGTTTTTGAGTGATAAAGTGGGAACCATGCATTTGGAGTAACATTAACAATTTGGGTTTAACAAGGTGATAATAAAGTAATTTTAATCTCAAGTGTGTCAATTTCAAATATTGAGTTTGGTTTTCGAATGATAAAGTGGTAGTTTTGAATTTGGAGTGATATTGTTAATTCCCCACAAGTTTGAATGATGAAGATTAAAAAGAAGATGATAATTGAATGTAGTATCGTTATTCAATTTGGAACTTTACATCCAATTTCAATATATCTTAGCCATTAAATTTAAAAAATATAGGAATAATAATAATATTTTTAACATTTAATAATAATAACATTATAATTAATATTAGTATATTTAATATAAAATTTATTATTAAAAAATATTAAAAAGAAATATCATATTTATATTTAAAGTTATAAATATAATGTTTATATAAAGATATTTGTTTTTTATTTTAAATGCAACGGGATTAGAAAATCATTGCAATGGTGATTACTAAGAGATTCAAGTCTTTGCTACCTTATTTTGCTTTTTAGGAGCAAACCAACTAACTATATATAGGTCATCAGATTCTAGATGGAATTGTGGTCACCCATGAAGTCATCCTATCTTTGAAGAAATATAGACATGCGGGAAAGATAATCAAATTGGACCTTACAAAATCACTTGACAAGCTAAGCTAGTTCTATCTGTTCCATGTACTTTAGGCATTTGGATTCTCTTATGTTTGGACCAACTGGGTGGGTTTTCTCTTCTCTTCCCTATTCTTCTCAGTGCTCCTTAATGTTTCCCCTTCCTTCACTTTCAATCCCTTTGTGGGTATTTTTCAAGGGGATCACCTCTTGCTTTTCCTTTTTATTCTATTTGCGGAGGGTATGGAAAAAACCTTGAAATTTGCAATAGCGCAAGGAAAAATCAAAGGGTTATGTTTATTTGGTGATTACCTTTTGGTGTCCCATCAATAGTTTATGGATGACACAATATTGATGGGTACACCTTGAGCCAGAGAAGCAAATACATTCAATCAAATCCTTGAGGTTTTTATGAATGCCTCAGTAACCTCTATTAATTTATCCAAATCTGAGGGTTTTTTTCTTTAACAATTCATCTATCTATGTAAGGTAATATTTTGAAGCCATTGTGTTATCAATGTAGTTCCCTCCCAAAAAAATATGTGGGGGATTCCCTAGTGGAAAACTCTCTAAGAACAAAACATTAACATGATCTTCTATAAAATATTCTTACAAGTTAGATTGTTGGACTTTCATATCTCTCAATATTGTTGGTAAACTTATCCTTCTTAAATTTTTCCTTCAATCTCTTCCCCTTTATCTATTTCCTTCCCTAGTAGCCCCCAAAGGAGTTCTTTGTTCAATCAAAAATATTTTCCGTGCCTTCCTTTAGGGAGGTGCAACACAAAAAAGGAAATGGTCTTTAGTAACATGGGAAAAAAAATTCTCCCTGTGTTGGGGGTGGTTAAGGCTTAAGAGATCCTGAAATTCTCAACAATAAGCTAGGGGCTAAAATATGGTCATTTTGGATCAAGGGGAAATGAACTATGGAGGCAATTATGGAGCAAGAAATGTAATCTTAGCTCATCTCTTCAATAGTTCTTGTGATCTAAGTGGATATTTGTAGCCACCTGCCTATTCCACTTGGACACCCAACATTGTTTCCTTTCAATTTCCTTAATTCTAACACAACTTTCTATTTTTGGCATTTTTTTGAGTCCTAAACTTCTCGAGCCGTTTTGATGTTCTAAAAGATGTTTTCTGGGAAAATGAGGAGACCAAAAACTGATAGTATCTAATTCATATATTCTTATTTTGTTTGCATCCTCATGGAAATCTTTGAAACAAGGTATTATGATAGCCAAACGGAGATCGTATGCCAAATTTACAACCCGATAAGTTGGCGGTCTAGCTTATCCCAATGAGGCCCAAAACAATTGGCTCTTCATCTCCTAAGGTTATGGTTTCACACTTCTTTATGATAAAAAGGCCTCTGAGCCTCATTGTAACACAGATCAGAAGGCATGTAGCCATCACATCTCTTCTCTAAGATAAGCTATCACCGTTTGAGATAATTTATTTTCATTATGCTTATAAACAATTTTCAACATTCACTATTTATTAATTGAACTTAAATATTATTGTATCTCTTTGTTTTTGTTTGATTATGTATTTCATTTCATTCCTTCATAAATCTAGATTAGTGGTATCAGAGTGGTATTCTATTTATATATTTTTCTGTGCATGTCCCCAACAAGGTTGGGGTATAAAGATTTAGCACTCGAACTAGTTGAACCCCTACAAGACCACCCTCAGAGAACTCGACAAACTCCCATGGCTGAAGAAAAGAAAGATTGGGGAGTAGGAGAACCTATTAAATTATTTTTCAAAGAATCCATCAAGTGACAGAGGAACAAAATGATGGAAATCTTTGCCCAAATCCTTTGGCGGATGCCAACAAGAAACACATCTTCATCCAATAGTCACTTCAGAGGCATCGCCCCCTTCAAGGTACAAGTTAAATTCGATATTCCTATATTTGAAGATCAGATAAATGCAGATGTTGTATATAAATGGTTAAGTCTATTGGAAGGTTATTTTTCAGTTTATAGTTTCTCTGATAGGGAAAATATTACTTTTGCACTACTTAAAGTCACACACCATGTCAAGGACAAGTGGGAAACTTATTGTGAGATAAGTGCTAAGGAACCCTCTATGTTTTCAACTACACCCTCTTGAAACTCTTTATGAGATGCTGTCAAGGAACTATATTACCCTGTTGGGAGCTATGAAAGAAATTACATACAATGAATCACAATAGGACATAAAAGGGATCAGGATGTGCATGATTTGACAAATATTTTTCACACTCTACGCATAAATTTGGGTATGAAATGCTTTGAGAAACATCTGGTATTCAAATACTATAGTTTCCTTCAAAAATACATTTAGGAAGAAATGGATTTCTTGGACATGCCCTCGCTTGGTGTATCATATCAATATGCTGCCAAGATTGAAAAAAAAAATTAAACAAAATAAGCTAGACTTTGGATTTGTGAATCTAAAGCAGGGCAAGATCAGCCCCAAACCACAAAACAAAGGAAAGACCAAAGGTGGAACAACCTAGGACAACCCATCGAGGCCACCAGCAAAGAATGGCACCACGAAGACGAACAAGGATATAGGAAAGTGATGTGAGTTCCACAAGAGCCCCACCCACAACACAAATGAATGTCATGCCAAGTAGTCATTGGTGGCCAAGCTAAAATATTTAGAGTCTGATGCATGTTCTGAATTTGAGCCAAAACCTGAAAAGGAAAATGACAAGGGGAAGTAGATTATTAACGTTGATCCTAATTCCATTGTTTCCATCACCAAAGTCCATAATATTAAACCTGAATATATAGAGGAGGGTGATCGTCTCTTCCACTCACAGATATGGGTGAAGGGTTCTCCACTACAGTTCATTGTCAATGGTGGGAGCCAAAAAAACCCCATCTCAACAGAGGTCATTAAGCAATTGGGCATGTTTACCACACCATACCCACAAACATATACCATCAGGTGGCTCCACCAAGGATGAGATCTCTGTGTCATCCAACAATGGTGCCTTCCCTACAACATAAGCCCTTCACAGATGAGATACTATGTGATGTTGCTTCTCTTGAAGTTTGTGATGTTTTATTAGGCCAACCATACATGTGGAAGCATCATGTTGTGTATGAGTCCAGGCCTTGCACTGTCATTATTACCTTAGGCAAGAAACTACATAGGATACCAGAGGTAGCCCTGCCTACTACTATCTCTTTGATCTCTGCTAAGCAATGCAGTAAGATCATCTCCCAAAACGAGATTTTTTTTTCTTTATGATTTGTTCTCAAAGTAAGGGGAATATTTTGGCCCCATCCATGGCCCCTAGAAAGGGTCCCTTCATGTAGTAGAAGAAATTTGATAAGGTCGTGGAAGAATACACGGACATTTTCTCCTCACCCATAGGCGTGCGCTTGCATTATCAGGTCAAGCACTCAATCGATCTAACTCTCGGAGCTCCTTTCCCCAATGGGATCCCAATTCAACTTGTATAGAAGAAGGATGGGATCTAGAGACTCTACATTGATTATCGAGCATTGAATAAAATCACTATCAGGAATAGGTACTTGATCCAATGGATCGATGATATTCTTGACTAGCTTAAGGTGGCCAAGTACTTCAGCAAGATTGATTTGAATTTCGACTATCACCAAGTTCCAATAGAGCCCACAAATGTATGGAATTCTGCCTTCAAATCCAAGGAGGGCCTTTTTGAGTGGTTGGTCATGCCCTTCAAGTTGACAAATCCCCCTACAACTTTTATGAGGCAGATGGATGACATATTATGGCATTTCACCAACTCCTTCGTGGTTATATATTTGGATAACATTCTTATATTCAGCAAGATTTGGGCAAAGAACTTACAACATATTTTGCAAGTCCTTCAAACTTTGCGGCAACACGAACTATATGCCAACCTAGAGAAGTGTTCATTTGGCATGGACTAGGTCTAATATCTAGGCTACATAATCAACGACCAAGGCATGCATGTGGATTTGGCTAAGATCCAAGTCATTCGGGATTGGCCAACTTCGATGAATATGATAGATCGTTGTAGCTTCTTTGGCCTTACTAATTTCTATCGAATATTCGTGTTGGGATTCTCTCATATTACGTGACCCTTGAGTCAAGTTGCCAAGGGCGGAGCAAAAGCGTATTTTTTTTATGCGAGGCACAACAAAAGGCATTCGTTGAAGTAAAACACCACCTTTTCTTTGAACTAGTCCCCACCTTTCCAAACCTGCAACAACTATTTGAGATTGACACAAATGCCTGAGATTATGCTATTGGTGCAGTCCTCACTCGGTAAGGGCATCAAGTGGCCTATCACAGTGAGACACTCTATGATATTATTCATAGGTACCCCACCTATGATAAGGATATGTATACTATCATGCATGCCTGCTGGTAGTGGAAGCATTATATTTTGGGGAAGGAGACAATCATCCACATAAATCACTGAACTCTTCAATTTATGCAGACATAGGGGAAGTTGTAGAGTGATCACCATAAAAAATGGTCCACATACCTGTAACAATTTCATTTTAACTTAAATATAAGAATGGAAGCACCAATCATGTCGCAGAGTGCCTCAGTCGACCCCTGATTATGGCATTGAGCACAATTCTCAACTCTTGCAAGCACAAGACCTCTGGATGGCTACAACTATATGAACGTGACCCAAAATTCAATGCCACCTATAAGGTGTTGATGGATGGAAATCCAATTCCACACTTCCACCTTCAGGATGCATTGTTGTGTTATCTAGGACATCTTTGTGTTCCTTCAAGCGAACGTATCAAGATGATTTGGGAGGTGCATTACAATAGGGTCAATGGACACTTTGGTGTTGAGAATATAGTGTCAGTACTATAGAAATATTTTAATTGGCCAAAGATCCAATAGGATGTTGGAAAATATATCATATCTTGCATTTCCTGTGTCATTGCCAAGCCAATCATTAAGTAGCAAGGCATGTACACTCCTCTACCTACTCCTAGTTGACGTTGGGAATCCATCTCCATGGACTATATGTTTGGCCTTCCTTCTACCAAGCATGGTAATGACTAAGTATTTGTATTCTTCAATAGATTTTCCAATATGGCTATATTTATGGCTTGCAAGAAGAGCATCAAAGCAGAATACACTTCCAAACTCTTATTTGAATGAGTGTGGGTACATTTTGGGATTCCACAGGCCATTATATTAGATCGGGATAACAAGTTCATGAGCACGTTTTGGTCAAGCCTATGGTTGTTATGGGACACTAATATCACCAAGTTGACTACATTCCATCCTCAGACTAATGGCCAGACAGAGGTTGTCAGCAGGATGATAGTGCACATACTATGCATGTACAACTCCAAGCATCCACAAACATGGGATGAGATTCTTCCTTATGTGCAAAAAAACTATAACATAGATATACATAGCTCAACTAGACACATCCCCTTTCAAGTGGGCATGGGATTCCAATCATTGTGTCATACTGACGTTGCAATGCCTCTTGCAAATACACAAGCATAATCTACCCCCTATTCCATTTGGACCCCCAATACTATTTCCTTTAAGTTTCCTTAATCCTAGCACATATTTCTATATTTGGCATTTTTTCAGGTCCTAAACTTCCAAACTCAGTTTAGGGGCCTAAAAGACATTTTATGGAAAAACAGAGAAACCAGAAAAGTGCCAGAATATATTTCACAAATTCATTTTTTCTTTTCTTCCTCGTGGAGATATTCGAAATGAGGTATTATGATTTCCAAACAGAGATTGGATACCAAAGTTACGACACCAACAAGTTGACAATCCAACTTACCCCAATGGGGTCCAAAACCCTTGGCGCTTCATCTCCTAGGGTTAGGGTTTCACACTTCTTATTTATGATAAATAGGCCTCCCACCTCATTGCAACATAGTTCAAAGGGCATATAGTTGTCACAACTCTTCTTAAAGATAAGCTATCGTTGCTCGAGTTAGTTTATTTTCATTCTACTTGTAAACAGTTTTCAACATTCACTATTTATTAATTGAAGTTCATTTTATCTTTGTGTTTTCGTTTAATTTTGTATTTGATTTTGTTCCTTCATAAGTATAGATCATCCTAAGCCCCAAGGTTTAGCTTAATTGGTCAAGTCCCCGTTGTTAAGTACCTCGTCAATTGGGAGGTCACAGGGTCAATTCTCCTAGACGCCCTTGGGGTTAGGCCTTGCTAGTCTGGTCGACGGGCTTTAAAAGATTCCCTTCGGGGTTGATCTACCTAGATTTTTCTAAGGGAAAAAAAAATTCTGGATCATCTTGAGATAATAGTGTCTTCCAAGTTCCTTAATTTGGAATCTAGCCAACAACAACAAATATATCATTCAACAAGATTGATTTTAGGAGATCGGGGAAGGAAAATATGCACTTTTTTAGGAGGACTCCTAGAAATAACTTCCCAAACTTAACTTGTGCGTGAATCATACAGACATGGAAAACCTCATGAATAATTGGAAATTCTTTTCCTTATAATATTATTGGAAATCTTCATCAAAGGCTTCACCCTAGAGACCCTAGAAAAGTATCAAAGATTAGCCTCCAGTACCAAATCGGGAAGGGTGGGAAAAGATTTGGTCAGAATTACAACAACATAAAATCCCAATATTAGAAGGATTAGATAAGCTCCATTGGCCAAACGGATCATTTTCAATCTAGGAATCATATCACCTTATTTTAGGGCACAATTAACTACCCAAGAAAACCATCTGGAAGAAAATACATAACTAAAATTTGTGGCCTAAAGTAGTGCATTTCCTATGGATTTTGGCACATTGTAGAGCATTAACTTAGGATAATACCATTCAGAAAGGACTTCAAGGAACCTCACATTTTTATTTTTGTAGATCAAGTCAGGAGGAAGCGGGCCATATGGTCAACTCTTTCCCCTTCATGGATTCTCTGTGGACACAAACCTCACTTCTTTTGGGCCAATCTAATAGAAATTGCTCCAACATCCTAGATACGATTAAATATTGGAGATCTTCATCCTTTCAAAATCTAATAGTCAATCATGCATGGTTTCTTCTCGTATATTTTACTCTAGTTCACTTGAAATGAGTGAAATTATTGCATATTTTACAACCAAACTGTAACTATCACTACAATAAAATAGACCATGAGTGTCGCAAATAGCATCGGAATCCAGTGTTTTTGAGCGCACAAATTAGCTTCATGTGATGTCTCAATATTCAATGAAAAATGGCATGTACACATGGGCACTTTGATTTGCACCAGTAATAACACCTGGAATAGCACCGAACATAGCGTCGGGAATGGCGCTAGAAATTATTTCTTCCATTCTTTCTTCCATTCTTACTTCCATTGTTACATCCATTTGTACTTCTAGTTTTGCTCCTAGTTGTGCTTCTTATTTTGCTTTTGGTATGGCATCGAAAATAGATTCTTGCTTGTCTTCCTAATTAACGCAAAGTTATGCTTCCATCATAACATCAAGTTTTGCTTCCAATATGGTGTCACTTGTTGCATCTAACTTTGCTTCCATTATGACATCTTCTTTAGCTTCTAACATGGCTTCCATTATAGTGTCTTTTGTTTCTTGTTATATTTGTTCCATTATTTCTTCTTGGTTTGCTACCTAAATGGCTTCTTTGTTTGCTTCTCTGGGAACGCAAATTTTGGCTTCTAATATTGCTTCCATTATTACTTCTTTGTTTTCTACTTGAATTTCTTCTGTTTTTGCTTCTCAGGTATTGCAAATATTTTCTTTCATAATTACTTCTTTGTTTTCTACCTAAATTTCTTATGTTTTGGCTTCTCAGATAACACCAAGTTTGGTTTCTAGTATTGCTCTCATTATTACTTCTTGATTCTCTAGCTAAATTGCTTCTTTTTTTTCTTCTTGTAGTAATGTTTAGTTTTTCTTCCAATATTACTTCTGGTGTGCTTCTACTTTGGCTTCCATTGTTGCTTCCTCTTTTACTTCCAAGATTGCTTCTAGCATGGTTCTATTTTGTCTTCTATTGTTTCTTTCTTTTTTGCTCCCATACTTGCTTCCTTGTTAGCCTCATGGTTTGCTTCCTTTTAGTTGGAAGTTTTGCTTCCTATTTAGTGGTTGGGTTTGCTTCTTTTTCAAGTCCAAGGTTTGCTTCCTTTTAGTGTTGGGATTTGTTTCTGAATTAGACTCCAATTTTTCTTCTTGTTAAGTGACCAATTTAGCTTCTTATTTTGATCAGTAATAGCTCCAAGTATGGATTCCAATCTAATGTCGAATTTTACTTCCTTTTTAGAGTCACATTTTGCTTCCATTTTAACAACTCATGATGCTTTCTTTATAGCTTCCACTTATTAATTTAATATTTTGTATTTCAATTAAACTAGTTAAGTATATCATACCTCTTAAATAACTTATATGGTTATATAGTATTGCATTTGAAATATTTTATAGCATACCACTTATAAAGAATTTTTAGGGAAATGGACATCCATACAGACTAACATTTTTTTAAACTATAACCAGTATTTTTATATTATTGATAAACAAAATTGTTGGTTGTGACTAACTACACATAATGCAAGCCAAAATTCACATCATAGAGAATTCTAGAGCAGATCTCTTTCATGTTTCTTATAGTTACAGACCACGCCACAACATTGGAATAAAGTAACAAGATAATTTTTTTGAAATTATAACCTATGTTTTTATATTATTAATAAATGAAGTTGTTTATCTGTGACCAGCTACATATAATGCAAGCCTAGATAATACATGTCCAAATGATATAAGTCAAAATGATACAACTCAATATGGCACTGCACGTGAAAATGATACATATGACAGTAAACATGAAAAGAGGAACCATAACGATTTATCAACAATGATCCATGATGGAGTCTAAATGATCAATGTCACTCGCTACTACCAACAGATTGCGCATCATCATCATCATGCCTATCAAAATCATCATCATCATGATCATCATCATCATGATCATCATCATTATCATCATCGTCGTGATTTGCCTAAGTGTCCTTTCCATTTACCTCATCGTCATTGTCTCGAATGTCTGAACTAGACCCAACATAATCTGGATCGATTTCAGGATCAATTGGATCTTCTAGAAGACTTGTGTTCTACAAAAAAAATTCAAAATGAAAATTTATTATTTATTTCATGCACTATTTAATATTTTTTTTTATATTGAAACCCTAGGCTCTGAGCTCTGCACCCTGCAGCCAATGCTCAGTCCCGTGCCTCTGCGCCATCAGACATTCTCAGTGCGTCATTCATCTCAGAAACATTAGCAGTTACGGTTTTGGCTTCTACCGGGCATCACGTCATGTCCTCCCTGGTGGGAGGGGCGGGATCTCATGCCCCCCCTCCTTCAAATGAGAGGCAAGTGAACGGCGGCGCTCCCGTGATCTCCCCGCCTCCACCTGGTTCATTTCCAGATCAAGGTCAAAGCTCTGAACAGCCTGACATATCAGTACAACACACAGACACGGAAGGAGAAGAGAATAATACTCCAAGGGTGTCACAGCCAAAGGCGACATCAGCAACTTGCATCCCAAAAGCGACAGAAAGAATCAAAGTTGAGCTACCCAGCCATAGAATCAATGGCGAAATACAATACATGAAAGATCATGCACTCATTGGAAAATTTCTCGGCTTCTGGCCAACGGAAAAAGCCTTATACGGATGGATTGCCTCCAAATGGAAACCCAAAGGGCAAGTTTCGCTGTTGCTAGGCCCTAAAGGCTTCTTTACTGCTGTATTCAACTGCCTGGAGGATAAAATCAGAGTATTTGAAGGAGGCCCCTACTTCTTCAACTCAGCTGGTCTCTTCCTGCGAGACTGGAAACCCAGGTTCAATCCTGATACAGAAGATCTCAGTCACGCTCCAGTTTGGATTTGCATGTATTCCCTCCCCTCAGAGTACTGGAGAGAAGAAACTCTGAAGGATATCAGAGATCGCATTGGCACCTTCATAAAAGTTGCAGAGGAAACCAAAAATAGAAGATTCACCTCATATGCCAGGATCTGCGTCCAGATGCATCTAAAGAAGACCCTCGCAGACTCGGTAAGTCTTTATCACGATGACTTTGAATGGATTCAACCTCTTGATTATGAACATATCCTGTTCCGCTGCCGTAAATGCCATGAACATGGTCATCTGTTTAGGGATTGTCCTCTGACCACCCAGCTCAAATCTTCTACTAACGAGGTTAATAAAGACTCTGAGGGTTTCATTAAAGTGCCCACTCGATGCAGACATACCAAAAAAAATGTTGTTGCTCCCTCTAGCCCCAAGAAGGCTGCCTCCCTGAATAGATTTCAAGTCCTTTCCCCTCAAGATCCCTCTGCCTCTAAGCCGAATGAATCTTAGGCCACTCCTCTGCCACCTTCGTCATCTCAGGACCTCAAAAACCCCATGGATCCTTCCTCTTCGGCACCCTTCAGTGCTCCTCTTGACTCGAATCCAAAAATGCCAGCTATAGACGCTGACATGCAACCCTCAGCCATGGATCTCGACGCAGCTCTAGCCCTCAGTTTGCAAGAGGGGTTCATAGAAGATCTTCAGAGTATCCCCATTAACATGGAGGAAGATCAAGAGAATGTAAGTCTAGATGGACTGGATATACTCAAACTTGAAGATGCTTGCAAGCAAAAAGAATATAATTCAATCCCCCCTTGGGAAATAGACAGATTAGAAGGAGTCCTAATCAAAGCTCAGCACAAAAAATGCCTTGGAATACAGGCAGGTAGTCCATGGGATGGCAAGAAAATCCTAAAAGAAACAAAGAAGAGAGGGCGCAAAACTGATCTGCATAGAACTATCATTCTAGGAGAAATACTTATGGAATCAGGGAGATTCCCGAAGTTGACAAAGTTTTATAAGCCCCGCCCCCACAGTTCCTCATGAAGCTCATCTCCTGGAACATGTGTGGGCTCAACAGCCCCTCAAAACATAGAATGTTAAAAAATATGATACAGTTAGAAAAACCAGCTGTGGTCTTCCTACAAGAAACAAAAAGTATTAGTATTTCTCTTGAAAAGATCCTCCACAAAGCCTGGAGTGGCAGTCGATCAGTCTCAGTGGACGCAGTAGGAGCTTCGGGTGGGCTCTCCATTGTATGGAACCCGCAGATTCTTATGCTTCAAGATTTCCATGCTACTCACCACTTCATTCAAGCCAATTTTCATCTTATTGGAACGGATATACACGTGCTCCTCACCAATACTTACTTCCCGCAAGATATGTATCACAAGCTAGAAGTGCTGGACGCGTTAATAGATTTGAACTCTACAAGACAATTCCCCTTGTGGATCAGTGGAGGTGATTTCAATCTAATCACTCATCTAGGGGAAAAAAAGGAGGGCGTATGAAGCTGGAAGATGACAGCGTAGGATTCAAAGACTTCATTCGAAGTAATCAGCTCATAGATATACAAACATCCAATGGAACTTTCACATGGACGAACAAGCGCAGGGGAGTACATAATATTGCCTCTCGACTTGACCGCTTTCTCATCTCAGATAACGCTATTCACCTAGGCGGAGACTTTCACGCCTCAATCTTACCTCAGGGGGGATCAGATCATTGGCCCATAATGTTGCAATGGACAAGACCGGGAAAACACTGCAATCGACCTTTTAGATTTGAAGCCTTCTGGTCCAGTCATCCCAATTTCAAAGAGGTGGTCCACGCGGCATGGAAGTCCTTCTCCCCCCCAGAAGGTGCGAAGATGTTCAAATTCCAACAGAAACTCAGACACCTCAAGCAAGTGCTGAAGGTCTGGAATAAAACCCAATTCGGGAACATCACGGAATCCAGGCAAAAACTTGAGCAGGAAATGAGCACTATTCAGCAAGCCATCATCCTAGAGGGTAGAACAGAAGAATTGGCAAACAAGGAGCAATCCCTATGGACAACATTAGAACCTCGAAGATTACAAGAGGAAATCCTTTGGCGCCAAAAATCCAGAATAAGATGGCTTAAAGAAGGGGAAAAAAATACAAAATTCTTCCATCGTTCTACTATTCAAAGGTGAATGCATAACAACATTGCTTTCATTAATAACAGTCAAGGGGAGAAATTAGAAAAGCATGAAGACATGGAAAAAGAACTCAGGGATTACTTTCAGGAAGCGCTCAAGGAACAAACTCGGAGCAGAACAGCAGCCATCCGAGAGGTTACTAGGGACATCCCCAAGCTCATCACGGAAGAACACAACCAAAATTTACTTCAACCGGTTACAAAGCAAGAGGTGGAGGAAGCAATGGCGCAACTAAAAGATGGTAAGGCTCCTAGACCTGATGGCTTTACCTCAAATTTTTTTCATGATTTCTGGGAACTCATAAGTACAGAGGTCTGGGAATTGGTGGAAGAATCTCGCTCCATGCATTGGCTCCTACCCTCCCTCAACTCCACTTTCATTGCTCTGGTTCCCAAAGGGGAAGAAGCAAATACGCCTGACAAATTCAGGCCCATTGCCCTCTGTAACGTTATATATAAACTTATCTCCAAAGTGGTGGCAAACCGGCTCAAACCTCTTCTGTCTCTTCTCGTCCTTCCGGAACAAACGGGATACGTCGAAGGGCACCAGATCATGGATGGTATCATCCTATCAAATGAGGTACTCCATTCCCTAAAAATCCTAAAAAAACTAGGCATGATAATGAAGCTTGATCTCTCCAAAGCTTTTGACAAGCTCAGTTGGGAGTATATCCAATAGACGTTGCTAGCCTTTGGCTTTAATGCAACCTGGACTCGATGGATTATGAGCCTCATCTCATCTCCTTGCTTCTCCGTTCTTCTCAATGGCTCGCCATCTTTGCCTTTCCGCTCATCGCGTGGCATTCGGCAAGGGGACCCCCTCTCCCCCTTCATCTTTGTCCTGATGGCAGAAGGGCTCAGTCGTCTTATTCATCATGTTGTTTCATCTCAGACAATCAAAGGCATAGCGCTTCATGGACTCTCCCCTTTATCCCATCAACAGTTTGTTGACGACACAATGCTCTTTGGTCATCCTTCATCTTCAGAAGCCAAATCCTTCAAAGCCTTGCTTGAGCTGTTCTCTAAAGCCTCGAGTACCTCAATCAATGCATCCAAATCCCAGCTCTTCTTTTTCAACACCCCTGTCTCCATTCAAAGGAATGTCGCACACATCCTTGGATTTACCATTGCCGCGCTCCCGTCCAAATATTTGGGTGCCCCACTAATGGTTTCTGCTCTCAAGCATGCGTCTTGGCGAACGCTCCTGGACAAGCTGGAAGCCACACTCTCCTCCTGGACTTACAGATCACTCAATACAGCTAGTTGACTTATCATGATCAAATCCATGCTCCAGGCTATGCCTCTTTACCTCTTTTCCATATTAGCCGCTCCCAAGTGGGTCCTCAAAGCCATTCGTAATCTTCAGAGGAACTTTCTATGGGGATCAATAGGTCTCAACAGAAAATGGGCCCTAGTTAAATGGTCAGAAGTATGCCAACTAAAATCCAACGGAGGACTAGGCCTTAGGGATCCCTTGCAAAGTAATCATACCATGGGATCGAAAGTTTGGTGGAACTGGCTTGCAAAACCTCACATTCCTTGGGCAAAACTATGGCAAGCCAAATACGCGCCTTACAGTCAATGGGAGGATCTAATTAGAATCAGTCCAAGCATCTCAGGCTCCATGATCTGGAATGCGGCTAAACTTCATAGTGCCTTCATCCAGGAGCACAGTTTCTGGGAAGTTCATTCGGGAAACTCGGCGCGTTTTTGGGAGGATTCGTGGCAGCAACTCCCAAAGCTTGCCTCAATCTTCCACAAACCCCTCTGGCAGACATATATGCAGCGCAACAATCTTGTTAGCATCTCCCAGTTCTGGCAACAACAAGAAAATAAAGATTATCAACAGTGGAAGCCAGCTAGTTCTTGGCAACCGGAATGGCAAGGAGAGACCCACGCAAACATTGAGGAAGAACTGAGTCACAGGAAAATCAAGCATTCAAACAAGCAAGACAAACTGAGGTGGGGAAACTCAACAAAAGGAATCTTCACTACGAAAGAGGCCTATATTTTGTGGTATGCTCAAAGCCAAAATGACAAAGATCTGCTATGGAATAACATATGGCAGTCCAAACTTTGGCCCAAGGTCTCTACTTTCCTATGGCTCTTAAGTAAAAAGTGCATCCTCACCTGGGACAATTTGCAAAGAAGGGGATTTATTGGGCCCTCAAGATGTCCAAACTACTCACACCAAACGGAAACCATTCTGCACCTGATGGAGACTTGCCCCCTCGCGGCTCAACTCTGGGATCAAATTGACAGATGCAACCAAAGAATAGGACACCGTCAGGGAGATATCGCAAACTTGTTGAGAACCTGGCCCAAGCAGCCGTATAACAGCCCCCTTCTGAATTCTCTATGGACTCTCATCCCAGGATTCCTTTACTGGTCCCTCTGGAAGGAAAGGAATAACAGAGTCTTCAACAATAAGAATCACCCTTTTGACATTCTCTGGCTTCTCTTCAAGCAAAACATTCAAGAAACCCTAGCGCTTCGATCATGGCAAGAAACAGATTGGCCTTCCTCCCCTCAAGAGCAACTCATTTGGAAATCATGGGATCTTCACATATCTTGTGCTCCCTCTGCTCCCTCCAAATCATCTCCCAAGCTTGTCTCCCCTGTGCATTGGACCCCCCCAATCTCATCATCATTCAAACTGAATTTCGATGGCGCAGCCAAAGGAAATCCAGGACCAGCTGGATACGGCGGAGTTATTAGAAATGATAAAGGTATAGTTCAACACATTTTCTTTGGCTCCATAGGCAACGATACTAACAATGTTGCAGAACTGGAAGGCCTATGGAAAGGCATATGTGTAGCTGATCAACAAGGGTACTATCCGCTAGTAGCAGAGGGAGACTCTCTGATCCTCATCAATGCAGCCATTCGAATACGAGCAGGATCACCAGCTACCAAAGTTGCTTCCAGTTGGAGACTTCTCAGCAAGCTAGAAGCACTGGAGGAACGGCTCAGGAGTCCCAACAGTATTATCTTTCAGCACGTTAAGTGATCAGCCAACAAGGTAGCAGATCGTCTGGCAAACCAAGGAGTTGATCTGAATAGCCTCCCCTACTTAGGTAATCTCAATGACTCAGAGAACATTAAACTTCAACAGGATTGCCTCTCTTTGTCAACTCAAGACCTTCAATCCCCAGCTGCGGGTGATAAATAAGCGAATAAATGAGAGGGCGGCCTCATTAAGGGGCAAGTGGCTTCCCTCATCAGCCAGATGGCCCGAAGCGTCTCGATACTGCTTCCTCTGTCTGGCCAGGTTTAATGTTGCCATAAATTCTCATGGGAAAACGATTGTTCAGCGTGCTATAACAGTAGATCACCTCCGCCCGCAGATGCACTGTGTGTGGTTGGCGAATGTTGGTATGGTTAGCGTCTGGCATGTCAAGTCTCTGTGTTCTGTGAGTAGTCTGTTATGGTCTTAGATGAGGGTGCCATGGTTGCATTTACCAGGATTTAGACCTCGGCCCTCTGTACAGAAGGCCTTGGTCTTTACCTTGGGTCGCTCAGGCTTCATCGACTGCCCGCTTCAGCTGGTCCTAGTCTCTGAGCGTTACTTGCCCTTCGATGATCCGGAAGACATTCGGCTTCAGCATATTTGGGTCCCTGCGAGCAATTCGCCCTCGCTGCTCTAGATTTTCCTCGGCTGCAGTTCAGGGTGGTAAGTCTCGACCCTTTCTTTTTTTCTGGGCAAAGACTAAATTATTTATATTAAAGAAACTGAAAAATATTTACAAGAGGATTTAACCTCTGAGAGTGAGTGAGCAACTCTCTATCAAAACTTTTCACAAAAATATATGTTCCGCTGAGTGTAAGGAACATTGTACAAATTGTTGCTAGCAGGAACAAGCTTCAGAGCAAAGGAAAGAGTTCTTACAGGCCTGGAAGCTTACATAACTGCAAGTCATTGTCAAAAATACAAAAATTGTGTACTTGTTATACTGGAATTATCGCCAGCCTCAATACGCTGCACCATTTTAGCCGAACGGGTGTGGCCGGTCCAAAAATGCCATTTCATGAACACGAATTAACAAAACAGAGAAGGTACTTTACCACCAGAACAGAGCAAAAGACCTTACCCTCAAGACAGAGCTAACTACTTGAAATTTTCTGAACATTGCCTAGTTTCCTTGTCCGGAGCTCGCTCCCAGGTGACCTCCACACCATCCTGGACATCTTCAGGCTTCATTCCCGGTGACAGTTTGAGGTAAAGGATGTTTGCAAAGGAGTTATCAGGCTCCTTGTCCATGGCTTGCTTCTGGGGTGAAGCCTGCCTGGTGACGTCCATCGCCTGTGGAGCCTCTGCTTTTTGCTGAGCAATGTCCATGTTATTCTTGTCCTTCATGCTTCCTATCTCCTGAAGCACCTCTGCCTACTCCTCTGAGTGAGCAAAAGTGCTATCTTCATCTAGCTTGCTCTGAGATGAAGGAATGTATGAGCTATCTTCCATCCACCTCCTCTGCGAGGAGTTGTCGGAGGGAGAAGGCGCCTATTCCTCGGTGTCCTCCTTCAAGCTTCCCGCCTCCTCGTCTTCTTCAGAGAAGATGACCGTAACGAGAGCCAAAATGAGAGGTTTGTTAGTCCTGCGCCTGAACTGGAATCTAGCAGACTGCACAATGTTGCTGATAGAGTGGCCCGAATCTTCCGATCTGGTTGAAGGAGGCGATGCACAAGCAAGGGGCGAAATGCGTCGAGGGCTTTGACTGCCCCTGCCTCCTGAACCTCCCCTCTGCCCATAGTTGCGCCCACAACGAGGTGTAGCTCGTAGACGAGGAGCCATGAAATTAGTTCGATATGAGGCAATTGTGTCTGAAGGCAAAGGATGCTCCGTCTCAGCCTGAAGATTATATAACGCTGCCATTTCCATGCTTACCACCTCTAAGTTGAAAAATCTGAATTCGTCAGTAGGGTAAGCATCGCTTCCGCAATGTTGCACCACTACTGAACGAATCCCTTGAGCTATCTTCACCTCTACATCCCAAGAGTTCCGTAAACCAGGAGCAGACGTTGTGCAGAAATGAACCGTGAGGTAAGGCCTGCTACCGCCTTTGCCTCCTTCCTCTTTCCTTACCTGACCTTCCCCTCTTTCTGCCTCAGAGCTCAATCTCTCCTCCTGCACCCAAACATGGACAATGGCAAATGTTCTGGTAGCCAGAGCTGTCATCCTGTTAATTCCTTCACAATTTCCTTGGGACAGCAGCTGAATTGAATAGCATTGAATGCCATTCATATCAACCCACTTGAAATCCCTTACCATCTACCTGTGTAGCTACCTGTTGTCCTCTCCGCGTGGCGTGCGCATGGCTTACCTTAAATGCAAGTTAACACCCGCATCCGGGTGTGCCCCTTCGCTTGTCTGCATATCATTATTTAGGACATCCTGGAATGTGGGCAGTTCTGTCTCCGAGGCGATACCCTGTAGTGATCCCTCGAAGTGTTCCTTTCCCCGATCCACTCCTAGATTGGCCAAAAAATCTGCTAATTTGTTCCCTTCTTGCCTAATATGTTTGAAGGATATGGCCTTGTTGTCTCTTAGCCATTGTTGGAGTAGCTCAAGCCTGGTAACCATTCTCCAGCTTCTGCTTACCTTCTGTATCTCTGAGCCTTTTTGGATCTTTGAGGCCATGTTTATTATAATTTGAGAGTCCCCTTCTACTATAAGAGGTGTGTATCTTTGAGTTTGCGCAATATTGAGCCCTCTCCATAGTCCTTCCAGTTTTGTTGCATTGTTTGTATTCCATCCTATTGAGCCAAAGAAAACTTTGAGTGGGTTACCCTAATTATTTCTTATCACTCCCCCATATCCCGTACTTCTAGGATTTCCTTTTGACGCCCCATCAAAGTTGAGCATATAAGTGTTGTTGGGCGGAGGAGTCCAACTAGTTGGAGAATCTTGCTTTCTGGTAGAATTGCCTTGAGAGGAATTAGGATTTTGAATTTGGATCTGCCAATTATTCCATATAGCTTGTTCGTGAGTAGTGGAAGGGAAATCCTCCTGGGACCAGCATTTAGTAGACAAGGTTTCTTGGATATTCTTGTGCATGATTGTCCATACTTGCTCCAGTTCCATTGCCTGATTTTTGAATATTCGCCTATTTCACTCTTTCCATATGTTCCACATCAGTATTCCTAGAACGATTTGCCAAAGAATATTGAGAATGTTGCATTGATCAGGCTTTTGGGGCCAATTACGCAGAGTGTTATTGATATCCCCCATCACTCTGCCTTCCTTCCGGCAGCGAAATGTAACTTTCTCCCAAAGTCTTCTACCAAATGGACAAATTTGCATGAGATGAACAGCAGATTCCTCCTCTAGTTTACAATTGAGGCAAATTGAAGGCCCAGCAAATTTTCTTTTTCTAAGGTTGTCCCAGGTGAGAATCCGATTATGAGACAAAAGCCAGAGAAAAGTGGAGATCTTCGGCCATATGGGCGTACTCCATATTTTTTCCCATAGCTTGTCTTTGATGAGCTGGTCTTTTAGAATAATGTGGTACGCCTCCTTAGTTGTGAATGTGCCTTTCTCTTCGTACCCCCACCTTAGCTTGTCTTTGCCCATCTCCTTAAGAATTTTCCTTTTTTCTAGCTCTTCGGCTAGGGAGCATTGGATTGCCTCCGGGCTATCTGGTAAAATATTGTGTGCTTCTTTCCAGTCTCTGTGTTCGGATTCATTGTTAGATTTCCAGAAATGATTAACCTTTTCCTGTTGGTTTATATTCTGAACTGATATTCCTTGGATGATATTTGTTAGGCTTGGGAATTGCTGCCATGAGTCCGTCCAGAATCGTGCTGTGCAGCCGTCCTTCACTTCCCAAAAACTTTGTTTTTGGATTAAATCTCTGTGCAGTATTGCTGAGTTCCACATTGCTGATCCCTTACTTGTTTCCGACATTCTTATGTGCTCCTCCAAAGGCAAATTGTTGGCATACTCCGCTGTCCATATTCTGGCCCATGGTATGCTTGGGTATGATAGCCACTTCCACCATATTTTCGCTCCCATGATCATATTGCTGTGTTCTGGATCTCTAAGATCGATTCCTCCGACATTTTTTGGAAGACAGGCCTTCTCCAATTTGACCAGAGCCCATTTTCGATTAGGTCTTGTGCTACCCCAGAGGAAATTGCGCTGTAGTTTTTTGATAGCTTTTAACACCCATTTTGGCGCTGCTAGGATGGAGAATAAGTAGAGCGGCATGGATTGAAGAACCGCCTTGATTAGCACCAGCCTGCTGGCCATATTTAAAGCACGATGTGTCCAAAGGAATAATTTGGCTTCCAGCTTTTCTAGAAGGGTGGTCCAAGATGAGTGCTTCAGGGCAGAGGCAATTAGGGGCGCTCCTAGGTACTTGGCAGGCAGGGTAGCTATGGAGAAGCCTATAATATGAGCTATTTCTCGTTGAGTTGTCGGATGGGTGTTGAAGAAAAAGATTTGGGATTTCACTTTATTGATGAGGGCTCCAGAGGCTTTAGAGAAATTGTCAAGTAAAGAGTTTAAGGTACGAGCTTCTTGAACAGAGGAGTGCCCAAATATCATGTTATCGTCCACAAATTGCTGGTGAGAGATGGTGGGGTCTTGGTGGAGAGTAATGCCTTTGAGATTTCGGGAAAGGATGGGTGAATTTATGCAGCGTCCTAATCCCTCCGCCATAATTACAAACAGAAAGGGCGACAAAGGATCCCCTTGTCTGATTCCCCTAGAGGGACGAAAGGTAGAGGTAGGAATCCCATTTATGAGAATTGAAAAGAACGTGGAAGAAATGAGATTACTTATCCAGCGAATCCAGGCATAGGCAAAACCAAAAGCTCTTAAAATCTTTTGCATGTATTCCCAGCTTATGCTACCGAATGCTTTAGATAGATCAATTTTAAGTAACATACCTGGTCTTTTTGATTGCTTGAGGGAGTGAATAATCTCATGGGTGAGGATTATCTCGTCCGTTATTTGCCTTCCCTCGACGTATCCGGATTGTTCTGGTGAAATGATAAAGGGGAGCATGGGTTTCAGTCGTAGCGCCACTACCTTGGAAACAATCTTGTAGATGATATTGCACAAGGCAATAGGTCTGTACTTGTCAGGAGAGTTGGATTCCTCCGATTTAGGTATTAGAGCAATGAATGTTGCATTCAAGCCCGGATACATCCATCGTAGGTTGCGGGACTCTTCTACTACTTGCCAAACTTCCCATTTAATCAGCTCCCAAAAATGCTGAAAGAAATTTGACGTAAAACCATCTGGACCAGGAGCTTTACCTGCTTTTAAAGAATTCACCGCTATCTCCACCTCCTGAAGACTGATCGGTTTGAGAAGAAGAGTGTTTTGGTCCTCCGTTATTAGGCGTGGAATATGTCTTATGATGCTGTCTATCGCCTCATCTCTATTGATGTTTGGCTCTTGATTCATTTCCTTGAAGTAATGGAGAAATTCCTATTCTATTCCTTCCTGTGTTTCAATTTTTACTCCCTATGCATTATTGACCTGTGAAATTTGATTCCGCATTCTGCGTTGTACTGTAGTCTTATGAAAAATCTTGGTATTCTTCTCCTCCTCCTTCAGCCATCGGATTCTGGATTTCTGCCGCCACAGAACTTCCTCCTGTCGATCTCGTTCTAGAAGTTTTTCTTCCATTTCTTGTTCTTTTTGTGCTAGTTCTGCCGACCGTCCCTCCAAAATTATTCTTTGCTGAGTATTTTTGATTTCTTGAATGAGGTGTTCCTTTTCCCTGAAAATGTTTCCGAAAGTGGTTTTATTCCAGCGTTTTATCTCCTCCTTGAGCAGCTTCAACTTTTTTTGGAATCTTACCATTTTAGTAGTTTCAGTCGGATTACAGTTTTGCCATGTTGTGTTTATGAAATCATTGAAATCTGGATGAGAGAGCCAGAAAGATTCAAATCGAAAGGGTCTTTTTATGTTATTACCTGGCCTGTTCCACTGCAATTCAATAGGCCAATGATCCGATCCGGAGAATGGAATAATGTGGGCTGTGAATTCTCCTCCAATGTGTACTGCATTATCGGAAATTAGAAACCGGTCTAGGAGAGAAGCGATTTGCAATGGAGCTACTCGCTTGTTAGTCCAGGTGTAAAGACCATTGGAGGTGGGCAGATCATTCAGCCAATTGTTTTGGACAAAATCTTTGAGGAGTGAGCCATCCCTGTTTATTCTGCAGCGCCATCCTAGCTTTTCCTCTGTGGAAGCTATCATATTGAAATCTCCTCCGGACACCCAGAGCAGGTATGTCCTATCAATATTGAGCTGCGATATTGCCTCTAGAATTGCCGCTTTCTGCTGAGTTTCTTGTGGAAAATAAACATTTGTGATATGGCCATAAATGTTTGTGCCCAGAAGATGAAAAACTCCCTGAATGAAGTTTTTGTTTGCATGGATATTGACTAGTTGGATTTTCCCTGCATCCCATAGAATAGTGAGTCCTCCTGAAGCTCCTTGTGCATCTACAGCTGTAACTAGTCCTCCTGGCCAAGCTTTGGTTGCAATTTTTTCCAAAATTGTCGAATTGCATTTGGTCTCCTGTAGAAAAAGAATTGTTGGTTTTTCTTCCATTATCAAATTTTTTAGAAGTTTCCCTTTCCTTGGGCAATTGAGCCCTCTAATGTTCCAAGATATCAACTTCATTGGGAAGGTTTTGGGTTGGTGTTGTAATACTTGGTTAGTTTGGCATATTTGCCAGACTCAACCAAGACCTCTCCAATCTTAATAGTTCTTTCTAGAGCCGTTTTCCATCCCCTCTTTTTACTATCTTTGGATATAAATTTACCATCCCATTGGCTGCCTGTTTGGACCCCTAGAGAGTACTTTTTTTGAGCTTTGTTCAGGATTTCTACCAAGTTATCTACTTGTTTATCAAGGATTTTGTCAAAGTTACCTGATTTGCAAGCTTGTTCTAGACCCAGAATGTCAAGTTCCCCAATATCAATTGGTTCACTATCTTCGTCCATGAAATGTGGTTCTTGAAAGCTTCCTTCTGCCTCCTTCCCTTTGTCCGTGCTTTGAGTTGTGTTGTCTATATCCATTGCCAGATTGTTCCATGGTTCTGAAGCCGGCTTAATCTTTTCGCCTCCCTGGTTCGTCTTCTTTTCCCCTGACTTGGGGGAGGGAGGAGTTGTCTTTTCCGAGATAGATTCTTCTTGTGTTTCTGTATTTGCTCATACCCTGAAACTGTTACTTGTGGAAGGCTTGGATCTATCCTCTGGCGCTGTCTTAGGAGGTGCGGTGGATTTTTTTCTTCCGCGTCTTCTATTAGTTACTTTGGTGAATCCATCCTGAGATTGTTGCTCTTGATTGTTTTGGGCTTCAGGCTTGTTATTCAAGGGACAATCTCTAAATAGGTGTCCCAGGGCATGACATTTCCTGCAGCGAAAGGGAACATGCTCATAGTCAATAACCTGGATCCAATCTTGATCTTCATGATAGAGACGCACCGTGTCTGGCAAAGGTTGCTTCAGATCCATGTATATGCAAATCCTGGCATAGGAGGCGTATGAGGTGTATCTTACGGTCTTTGTTTCTTCTGCAACTTTAACGAAGTCTCCCAGAACCGATCCAATGGATTTTAGTGACTCCTCCTCCCAATATTCCCAGGGAAGCGAGTAT
Source organism: Pinus taeda (assembly GCA_000404065.3). Classification (NCBI taxonomy): domain Eukaryota; kingdom Viridiplantae; phylum Streptophyta; class Pinopsida; order Pinales; family Pinaceae; genus Pinus; species Pinus taeda. The sequence goes on from APFE030417963.1 coordinate 252,355, forward strand.
AGTCAAATCCATACGGGTGCATAATTGAGATCTTCCTTATCTGGATTGAAACGGGCAACCCATTCTCTGAGAAATAGCCCTGCAGAGTTGAAAAAATATGGACCTCCATCGAATACTTTGTTTCTGTCTTCCAAGCAGTTAAAAATAGTTATAAAAAACCCTTTCGGCCCTAGAAGCAGGGTTATTTGTCCTTTTGGCCGCCATTTGCTATTGATCCAGCTTCTCAGGGCCTTTTCTGTTGGCCAGAATCCGATAAATTTACCTATGAGAGCATGATCTCTCATATACTGTATTCTTGCATTAATACGGTGGCTAGGTAGCTCAAATTCTGGCCTGTGAGCAGCAACAGGCTTGCAAGTAGATGAACTAACCTTTGGGTTATCATGCGGGGCTTGATTATCCTTCGTGTTCTGCATTTCCTCTGTGGATCTGTCATTATTTGCTTGATCTTCATTAGGATTAACCTCAGGTCCTTGTTGGTTTCCTTCGTTTGGCGGAATCGCTCTTCCCTCCCTCTGCGGGGGATCTATTGGAGTCGTATTTCCAGGCCTCGTGCTTGACTTCCTACGCTGCCACTGTCAGATCTGTGCTTCGCTGGGTAGGGAACCTGTCGCTGCAGGTCTGCAGAAACCCTAGCTCCTGCTGCGGTCCGTTACCGTGTTCGCGCTCCGCTCCTGCTTTCCACCTTGCAATCGTCATCTCGACCCTTTCACTTGCATTATCTCAACAGATTACTGTTTACCTTGTAAGCTTCTGCATTGGCTGACGTCACTGTGTGGCGAAGGGCAAATTCGGTTTCTGGGTAGATTGGTGTGCGGTTTAGTTTCAGGATGCCGCGTGAGCGGCTGCGCCTCATTAGTCGACGGGGTGGCTCAAGGGGTGGTGCTAGAGGTCGTGCTTCCTCTCCACGATCCTCAACCTCCTTCGGCTCCCCCTATGAGGAAATCAATTCACCTGGAGCTCGGTGGGGACGAGGCAGAGGAAGAGGGCGGGGAAGGGCAGTGACGTGCTCGCTCGGTTCTCACCCATCCACTCGTTTCCATGCGCCTTGGACAATGCCATATATTATGTTACAGTTCGGATCGAGAAATGTGAACACGCAGCCATGCCAGAGGTCCCAGTGGAGCCATGGCCACCCTCGCCTATTCAGAGTTCTCGACTGCAGCCTGTGGAAGCCTCGGGTGCGGTGGCGGGAACATTGGCGGGAACAAGCAAGCCTGCAAGGAACGATCCCCCCTACACAGATTCGAGTGCCTCTGATCCGTATGCATGTCCCGTGGTGGAGGAGCAACCATCCACCTCTGTGGATGCGTAAGCCTGTTGCTTGGTTGTTTTGGAGACCGCTCTCATAGTCTCAGAATGGCGGCACGGTTGTCACTGTGCGCACTGGAGGTTGTGAGTCAGTCATGGTTTTGGGTCGATTCTCGTTGAAGTATGTTGTGTCTGTTATGTCTTTTATGTCTGTTATGACTGGAATCTCAATGTTTGTAAAATTCCCCCTCGCCTCGACAGGGATTGGGAGCTTTTTGGCATATAACTAGTTTCATATGGGTTGGGGTCTGGAGTCAGTGGACAGTCTCATCGTTCCACAGTTTCTCAGGTTCGTGTCTAGTCATAGTAAGCTCAACTGTTCAGCGGCAGCCATCTTAGCATGGCGGATGTAATCCTTTTTGTAACCTTTTTTATATAATATTAGAAGTAGCATAATTTACACGAAATATATATATATATATATATATATATATATATATAATATATATATATATATATAATATATATATTATATATATATATATAATATATATATATATATATATATATATATATATAATATATATATATATAGATATATATATTTTATATTTCTAATATTACATCATATGAAATGAAACCATAATCATATTACATCATATAAAAGTGCACATATATATCATAATACAATTTCAATTAAGTTGCAACTAAGATTTCATTCCAGTGATGTAAAACATGCAAAAATGCTAATAAACGTTAGAAAATCATGGAATGGTGCCATACATTTATGTTGACTAGCTTGTGTGTTATGTGGTGTACCAGCCCCTACTAGGAATGAAGGACCCTTCTTCTTGGTAGGGATCATTGGTTAGGAAGGTATTGTAGTTGTTTTATTTATTTCCTCTTAATTATAATTCATGTGTGATTGATGTTATTGTTATTATTAGTCTTGTTGATGCTTTAATGATTGTAGAATCCTAAGCTATGTATTGTGTAACAACATAGGTCCTAGACAAGTCCCTTTGTTAGAGTGACTATTATTTAATTCTCATTACAGTTTGATGGTGTGTTCATTTCATTTGAATGTGAATTTCAACATAATTTTGTTGAGAGAACGGTTTCCAGGAGTGCTCTTCTTTTTTGAATAAGAGTGTCAGTGTGACAGAGTGGTTTTATTTTGCATTGTGTGTTTATTTCTTAAGGGTGTGAACAAGGTTTGAGAGTGTAACAACCAGAGTGTTGAATTGTTGAGAGTGTTATTACAATGATTGAGTTTGTGATTTATTATCACTGGTCACCATTTTCATTTGCATATATTTTGCGTAATAGCCTTGCAATAACAAAACCTACCTAAATTAACAATTAATGTGAAGAGTTGGAGCTATTGCTATGAATTAAAGGATTATTTTTCTGCCTAATAGCAAGTTGAATAAAAACCTATGCACAATTTTGTGTAAATAATCTACAATTTGAATCAATCAGATTAGCCAATAAATGAAGTTTGGGTGCCCATTTTAGTGAATCGAGGGAATTTTGGCCTGTTTCACAAAAATGCACGCCCAACCTCACGGCCAAATTGAATTATTCAACTTTGAGATTACTTTTTTACTCATAATTAACATTAATTTTTCACATACAAATTTATGTTGTGCAAGAATATGTCAAATTGGATCGCTTTCGTAGGGTTAAACTTAAGGTTTGTGTGCCTCAAATAAATGCACACCAGGACTTGTACTTAATTGATTGTGCGATAATGATCATTCCAACCTAAATATAAAACCATTTTATGCAACATAACATAGTCATTTTCATAAAGGAAATGTTATACATTGAAATCCAAGTCTGGCATAATAGCAATTGATCATATTTGACAATGATCACAGTTGGAACAAATATGCCCTCCCAGGCCAAACTAATTACACCCTTGGTAATGAAAATTGAAATGGGACATCATTAGATAATTCTTAACCTTAGGATATAACCTTGCATCATGTCTAACAAATATCCTACATAACTACATCTCCTACTTATACACAACTTTCACATAAGGAAAGTTGAAGTAAAACTTAGAATGTTGTAGCAATGCAAAAGTGTTTAAAACAATTAAATAAATAATATACAATTTGAATCAATATGATTGGACAACAAATAAGCATGGACGTGCATTTTAGTGAAGCAAGGCGATTTTGGCCCACTTCAGAAAAATGCACGCCCAACCTTCATTTCAAGATCAAATTGAATGATTCAACTCAAAGAGTATTTTTTTACTCATAGGTAACATTAATACAATTAAATATTTTTAATGTTTTGGATATATGTTTGTGTTTTTAAAAAATACTCCAAATTGCATGGATTTCAAGGGGTAAAAGGCAGAGCATCTGTGCATAAATGCATATTATGAATTTTTAGTAGCAAGGTGATGAGCTAAGAAAAATCAAACTTGAATTTTAATAATTGAAACTTGTATTTTATTGGTTGAAACAATTAAAGGTTGGAAAACCTTATTTTAGGAGTAATTAGGTTTAATGGTATCAAGGTATAGATAAAGAGTTAGCACTTAGGGTTTGCAGGGTCTATTTTAGAGTTTTTCTATATTTTACATATTTTTATGGTTTTAAGTTTAAGATTAGGTCAAGTGGACTAGTTAGGGTTTGAAGATATATAGGTAAGGAGAATGGAGACAAATAGGACTAGTTCTTATTTCTTATTTGGCAATGAAGTCTAAGTAAATATATAGCAATCCAAAAGTGTCTAAAATCATTAAATAAACAATATACAATTTGAATCAATCAGGTTGGCCAATAAATGAAGCTTGGGAGTGCATTTTAGTGAAGTAAGGCAATTTTGGCTTACTTCACAAAAATGCGCGCCCAACCTTCATTTGAAGGCAAAATTCAATGATTCTACTTGGAGAGTATTTTTGTACTCATAGGTAACATTAATACAATTAAATATTTTTTTATTTTTCACATCTATATTTATGTTGTTTAAGAATACTCCAAATGGCATGGATTTCATAGGGTAAAATATGGCAAGGTTTGTGTGCCTCAAATAATGCACACTAGGAATGCTTGGGAACAAGGTGATGGACTAAGAAAAGTCAAACTTGAATTTTAATAGTTGAAACTTTTAGTTTCTTGGTTGAAGTTCTATAAATAAGGGTGGATGACCTTCTTTTAGCAGTAATTAGGTTTAAATGTTGCCAAGGGATAGATAAAGAGATAACACCTAGGGTTTGCAAGGTCTATTTTATGGTTTTTCTATGTTGTACATATTTTTTAGGGCTTTAAGTTTAAGATTAGGTCAAGTGGCCTAGTTAGGGTTTGAAGATAAATAGGTAAGGGGAATGGAGACAAATAGGAGTAATTATTTTTCTTGTTTGAAAATCAAGTCTAAGTAAATATATAACAATGCAAAAGTGTGTAAAATCATTAAATAAAAAATCTACAATTTGAATCAATCAGATTGGCCAATAAATGAAGCCTGAGCGTGCATTTTAGTGAAGCAGGGAAATTTTTGCTTATTTTTACTCATAGGTAACATTAATACAATTAAATATTTTTTATTTTTCACATATATGTTTGTATTGTTCAAAAATACTCCAAATTGCATGGATTTCAAAGGGTGAAAGTCAGGGTTTCTATGCCTCAAATAAATTCACTCCAGGAATGTTTGGGAACAAGGAGATGGACTAAGAAAAATCAAACTTTAATTTTAATAGTTGAAACTTGTAGTTTTTTGGTTAAAACCCTCTTAGTAAGGTTGGATGACCTTATTTTAGTAGTAATTAGGTTTAAATGTTTCCAAGGGATAGACAAAGAGATGGCACCTAGAGATAAACCTCCTTGGTACAAATTTCACATAAGGCAAGTCGAAGAAAAACTTAGAATGTTGTATGAAATATGAAGTATAAATATTTAAGCTCAAAGTAAAGCTATAACAATGTAAAAGTGAGCAAAATCATTAAATAAAGAATCTATAATTTTAATTAATCAAATTGGCCAATAAATGAAGCATGGGCATGCATTTTAGTGAAGAAAAGTAAGTTTGGCCAGCTTCACAAAAATGAACGCCCAACCTTCATTTCAAGGCCAGACTTTTTTCCTATGAGGATATTTTCTCTTGAATTTATAAGGCAAAGTCTCATTGTTGATCAAGTACATTTTGTTTCTGCATGAAAAAGGTATATTTTCAAGGTAGAGAGGATTGTAGGGCCATTTATTGTGAACAATAGACAAGCCCTTACACAAGTGGAAGTGATGATGAAGGAGTTTGGTTTTGAGAAAGGAGAAAAGTGGAAATATGACCCTCGCTGTATAATTTCTAATAAAAGGGTGGAAATTAGTTTTGCACCTTATGTTCATGAAAGTAAACCAGAAATTGAGAAAATGACAAAATCAAGAAACTTGGCCATGTGACAGGAAGTGGCAAAGACTGGATGTTGAAACCTCTAAGGTAAAAGAGAAGATTTTGAAAAGGAAAGCTCCTGAACAAATGGATGTTGAGATATTGTCAATGATTGAACTCTTATAGTTGTTGGGATTGTTAGCATGAGTGTTACAGATCCATTTGGGCACATCAAATCCCAACATTTAGATTCGTGATTTAGGACTCATAAAACCATAAAAGCAGTTGTTTCATGCCCTAAACAAGTCAACCCTTTGATTTCCTCCTTCCCAGATTGTTTCATGACTTGAAGACATCCAGAAATTGCCTCTAGAGGGACCAATGCAGGTAAGCCCTTATGAAGGTGCACTGCAGAGTAGTTAAGTCCACTGCCAGGGTGCTCTACAGAGCACTTAGGAGCCAATATCACCTGCGTTGGACAATAATGAGTGAAATTCACATAGGGTTTGGGGAATATTCTTATCTTATGGATTCATCTAGAAGTTTCCATGTCTTATCAACTCCTATGAGCTCGAAAATGGATGAGGAATGAGTTAAGGATCATCCTATCCTCTCATCCTTTCCTCCATGACTAATTCTAAGTATGGAAGGCCATTCAATGTCACCATTAATGACAAAACCTCCGTCATCTTCCTATAAATTGACCACTCATCTAAGTGATCAAGGGCTGGATTATGTTGAATTGTTAGGAGATAATGCTGCTAGGAGTGTTTATGGGAAAACTAGTGTCTTTTCGATCTGCTAGCCCTCTAGGATTGGCAGTTATCCTAGAAACAAACAATCAAAGCAATTTGGGATTTCATCTATGTATGATAGATAAGAGAGAGGCAAAGGAACCAACTTGAATCTTCCGCTTGACTCCTTGCTTGATTTCTCTCCCCCTTGATAGAGCTTACAACTCTTCTCCTACTTATCTCGCTTAAAGAATACATGTAGAGGCAAAGTAAAAAAACACCATCAAAGCATCTCGATCTATTATATCATAAGCATTGCAGAATCAGAAATATAATGAACATACAATGGCATTCACAAATACACGATTGTATGGAGGAAAACTCAAAGAACTTTATTAAAATAAAAGGGAGAATTACAACCCAGTTGTTTGATCCAGCATCATCCTCCCAGCATCAAAGCCCTCTTCACCTCATGAAAAGAAAGATCACCCAACAATACAATGCTCCTTCTCAAAGACAAACTATCAGCCTTCCTTACAAATTACAAAATTCTAGCCTCTAGATCTCTTAGATGAGGGATCCATTTATAGATGTCTGCAAGGGTGTGAGTCATCTCTGGGTTTTGTATTAGTCTCATTCCACTTGTTGTTCTTGGTTCCACTTGGAGATTTCTTGGATCTCTTACTCATCCCTAGGCGAATTCAGAGAGGCAAGTGTCATAGGAGAAGTTTCTAGAAGATTCTATGAGCATCCACTTAGTAAACTGTCTCGGACATTTGTCCATTATCGCTCATCGCACCCCACATAAGGCCTCTTCAGTATGCATCACACCTGGCTAGTGTAGGAGTCAGTATGCATCGTACCCTGATAGTGGAGCAGTTAGTATGGTCCATTTTTGGCCAGTTCTAAGTGGTTTTCAGGTGGAACTTCTGGGGAATGATGTAATCAGTTGACCATGATCCTTTAGTGTATGAACAAACACTTTTAGGGGTTAAAGAGCCCTTGGTTTATCGACATATAACATTGGGGTTGCAGTGCCCAAATATGTCTATAGCAGTTTCCCCCTAAAGCATGAAATCGTAAATCTTTTGATGTCGAGTAAAATGCTTTTTCATGAGGATCTGAGGTATTCGACCTGGAAGGTGACCTATATAAGATACAATAAAATACATCATCACAATATAATTTTCCATGATCTAGCTAAGGCATGCATTCCCATGCTCAGCTTTATAAATTCATTTTCCTGTACATAGAGCAGATAATCGTCTGCAGTTTCAAACTGGTCATTCTTTATATGTAGATTCATCATCCCTTAGCTTGGATGATCATCTGTGCAGCTTCTGTGTACATTTGATGTCCTTATTTTCATGAATATATCACAGCCCAGATGGATGAAACTAGATCCGGGGTCTTCAAACTCATTCAATCTTCGCCCGATGTACAAGTCGATCCATGTGAAAACATGTCCTGAAGTCGAACATCGACAGACATCGCCTGATTACCAACCAATATTGTAAGATGTTAACAGACGTGAGAGGAATCACCGATAATGATAATGACCCTCAAGGTACTATAGTACAATTCACATGGTGTGAATATATGATCCAATATCGAACACCACGCAAAATCTTTCGGTCGAAGGCCATTGATGTAAACCTGTCACCAGAAGTGAGAAACTTGTCATTGAGGCATGCAAGCTTCAAAGTACTGAAAGAGTTGTTTCTAAGCCAACTTCTTGGATAATGAGCTGATGTCGATAAGAAGTGACTCCTCGTAGGAGGGCCTTAATGTATCCCACATCAACGACACGAAACGAAGAAAATGATTTTCTGGAGGTGAAAAACAATCTGACGATACAAGGTTTAGGAATGGCAGTCATGAAAAATGGAGGGTGAAGGTATTGCAGTGGATGAGGCATTAACTGGATGGTGAATTCTTTGAATGAATTCTCTTGAACATATCGGTGACACTGAGATGGATTGGTAGCATTAACCCCAAAAAATGGATGGTATGGAAGACCAATGGTGATATGACCGGTGAACGGAATAACCCAACCCGACTCAATCATGGTGATGGAGTGAAAATGTCATGTTCAAGAGCGACCTGCTACCAATAAAATTCTTTAAGTTTTCTTCCCTTTTTCCCCAGTCATTGTTGATCAGTACCTCTTTATTTTTTACAAGCTTGAGGAGGATAACATATGCTTGTTCTATAATTTTCCCTTCGGGCAAACCTGTCGCTACGTTTTAGTGAGCCTAGCGACAGTGAAACTCGTTCTCGTCTGGGTTGGAAAATTTTGTTGCTATTGTTTTAACAAGTTTAACGACAAGGGTAACTTGGTCCTTTTCATGTTTAGAGAGTTTGAAAAGGGACAAAAAGGAAACTCCAGTAGTTCTTTTTCGTAGCATAATCCTTTAAGTCCGAAAATTGATAAAATAATACAAAAGGGATGATTTTTTGATAACTTTAGCGAGCTGAAAATACAAGCGCTCGAACATTTTCGTGAGATAATCCCTCAGGTCCGAAAAAGATTAAAATATACAGGAGGGATGGCACTTGCCCTTATTTTAACAAGCTAGAAAGTCCAGTAGCTCGACAATCTTTTCATATTTAACGAGTCTGAAAAGAGTTTAAAGGAGACTCATTTTTGAGGAACGAGTAGCGTTTTAGGGTAGCAACTGGTTTCGAGTAAGCTTGGAACTTCTCAAAACATGGTGATGTGAAGAGGGTGGCTAACAGGACCACTCGTAACAGTTGTTCCTCAAAAAGATAAACAATCAAGTGGAAGTGTATGATCAGCCAAAATAATGGAGGTGATGGCAGGAACACAACCAAGGCTTAAAAGGTTGATAGCAGGGCAATCACAAAGGTTATTTGTCGAGGGTGGATTCATTTTTTAATGAGCTTGAACCGGGAGAAACTATGCTCAATGTTAGGTTTATTTTTTAACAATCTTGAACCATGCGATACGTTTCTCATAGCCCGGTTCATTTTTTTAATGAGCTTGAACCGTGGGATAACATATGCTTAGTTTCTTTTAATGTGAGCTAGAAATGACAAAACTAAAAAGCTAAAAATCTAGAAAAACCTAAAAAGCTAAGGAACTACTGAGGTTAGGTAGGATGGTTTTGTTCGCGTAACAGAAAAAACCCTTCCTTTGCTTCGTTCGCAGCACAGAAAAAGGTGAATGGTGTGTCAGACCAATCACCTAATCTAAGAAGTTAAAAAGCTAAAAAAAATGAAATTGGTCATTTTTAGCTTGCATAAAAAGGTTTGCATGCCCCTAGGCATCAAGGAAAGGAGAGTCTCCAGTAACCATATGGAAATCACTGCGGTTAAGCAGGGGGCTTTTTGTCAGCGGTCAGACAAAATACTTCCTTGGCATTGTCCATCAAATAGACAAAGGTGAATGGTGTGAGATAACACTTCCAATCACATAAATTATAGGGAAACCTATCTTTTCAGTTGGGTTCGTCCCCAAAGCAGACAAGGGTGCATGCCCCCTAAGCTTCGTTACATTCACCGGACTACCCGCGGTAATTAGGTGGATGGAATGAAGGCTGAAGAGACATTCTCGACGCAAAAGGACCATTTATGGATGATGTTTGACTTGAAGTTGTGTTTGAACCGGGAAATGAAAGCTACTCAACAATGACAATTTTGCCTTCATGTGGGAAACACATCACTCGAAAGAGTGTTGAGACAATAGCTTCCATGTTGTAAACATAGTCACACCCAAGGAGTAGATTGTAATCTAATAGTCCTTGGACTACCATCATGTTCAAGTGAATGGTTTTCCTTCTCAAAGTAATCGGTAACTTAGGAAGGATCCCTAACAATCGACTGGTTCCTTTGTTAAAGCTTGAAAAATTCTGAGTAACATGCATAAGCGATGGAGAACCAAGTGCTTTCCAAGCAGTTGAGGAAAGGATACTCACTGATGCCCCTTCATCTATGATAGTGTTAGACACAATCATTTTGTAAACTTGTACTATGATCCGGAATGGTACATTAGAAGGAAGGCGGGATCTTGCTAGTCGATTCCACTCAAAGAAAATGACTAGACTGCTTGGAGGGGGTACCAAATAAACGGTTGAATTAACCCCTTGAGTAGCGAGAACTGGGGGATTCTCTTCCTATTGTGAAGGAACGGGCAGATTGCCCCCAAGTTCATCAGACTCTGAAGTAACAAAAAGAATTTGAACAATATCGTTCTCACTCTCTTTTGGAATGGTATCATCTAAAGTTGGATCTTCTGAAGGTAAAACTATGTCGACTGCCATCTTGACCTGTTGACTTTGGTCCGGTATGGACTTAGAAGATTCACTTTCAACGATAGGTGTTTCAACCGACGATTGAGTTATGTCAGTCAGATTTTCAACTAGTAAAGGACTTGGTGAGAGTTTCTTGTATCCAGGTGGAAGTCGCTGCAGTGAAGCAAGACAGTTATGAAAGACTCTCTTGGCTTCATCCAAAAAAGGACAACGGGGAAGGGTATGGTCCCCTTCAATAGTCTACATGGAGTTTTGACCTTTCCTTTCTGTCCGTGAACTTCACTATTACTAGTTTATGGTGTGTTGTCAACATGATCACTAGAGGTTGATGTCACTGGATGGTGCGAACGGGGGGACCATTCTCTCAAGATCTGAGGGATGCACAGACATTCTTGATGAAAATAGTCTCCCCTACAAATTATGCAAGGAAATCTGGGAGATTTAGTGTGCGGATTTTCACCAGATGATTCATGGTTGCCCCTTGCTTAATTGACTTCTTCTCCTTCTTCTCCTTCCCTTTATTCGTCTTCTCATCTACTTGGTTACTAATATCACTATTTTCACCAAGCGAAGAGGAAGAAGGGGAGGAAGAAACAAACGAAGAAGAAGGCGAAGGGTCAATTTCAGTATCAATTGGTTGTTGATTCAATTGTTGAGGAATCATGATATTTTGAATGACAAAGGTTGAGAATAGCCATACCGGCAGACCAATTGTGATTCCTAGAAGGGACAATGTGGCCATATACGGAGCACCAATATTTCCCCAAGAAGAAAATGGACTAGGATTCCCCTCGAGAGGGATTCCATGATTGGTGGACTCCATTATCTCAACCTAAGATCAATGAAGGAACAGGGATGTTATTCTGAATTAAATAAATTTTAAAGACGCTTTAACATAACTTTGATTTTTCAATTTTTAAGAGTCGAGAAAAAGCTAAAGATGAGTCTAGTCCCCTTTTAATGAGCCTAAAGTGACAAGTGCTCAGATGGACCTTTTCTTTTAAGGAGTTAAAAAGGAATAAAAGTGACTACTCTGGAAATCTAGACAGAGGGATAACCAAACCAATTGCAAAACTGCAATTTACACCTTGGTGATAAATTAAAGAGAAATTACCAAGGACTTATGTACGGTAGTCAATCATCCCTAATGTTGTGTTCAGTGCATTGCAATCGACAGGGCGGTAGACACGACTTCTTATGGATAAAGGATATAAGCCTATTGTTGTCTCCCAATATATACTCAATGGTACGGGGAGCACAAGTCCGTGCTAGCACTTGTCGTATCAAAGAGGATGAATCACCCAACCTTCGACGAAAATGATAGTTACTATATTTTACGATGTTGGAACACGTCTCTAGCCTAGAACTCTAAATGTGTTGCGTTAGGTTCCAAAGCGTTGTTAAGTTCATTGAAATTTATTTTAAAGTTGATCTTGATTAGAAGTTTGTCTTTCAATGATTCACTGCATGATATAGATGTAAAATTCCTAAATGCAATCTACAATGATAAACAATCGTTGTTTATTTTTAGCAATGAAAATCCTAGCTACTAAGGAAAGAAGATTATGATTCTTTCAAACAAAGAGCAAAAAGCACACACTAAATGCATTTTTCCTAAATCATTTTTCGTACATAGTGTAAATGCAAATGAAAATGCATGTATTTGTTTTTTGTTCCCTTTAATGTGAAAAATGCCAAAAAGGAAAACTAAGTAGAGCAAAGATTTGAAATATTTTTACTCAAAGCGACATTTCGACAATTTCTTTTTCAAAATGGAAAGGAAGAATAAATGACACTTTTCAATTTCGAATAGAAAATGATTTTAACACTTCAAATATTGACAAATCAAATCAAATACATGACAAAAAGTTCAATCGACTACCTAGAGAAGGAAGACTCAACGACACTTCTCTTTTTGACACAAAAACGATAGTTACGACACTTTTTGCACCAAAACGACAGATCGATTTAAGAAACTTTCCGACAAAGGATTGTAAATGATAGAAAAATACATAAAAACATTTACTAATCTTGATCAATGGAGGCTGAACAATGTAATGCAATCAGGCTTAAGCAATGAGATACTATTCATAAGCAACAAAAAACAACTAAACAGAGCTGAAAACAAAGACAAAAACCCCAAATTTCAAGGAGAGAAATAGGCTTAGTCAGTCATCGCACCTGGGCTTCACAGAAACAGGGATGCATCGCACCTGCTACACTCGATAAGTGCGATGCATACTGGCTTCCAGTGACAGACAGTGCGATGGGACAGGGAGCGCAACTGAGATGGATTTTTGCTCAAATTTGCAGCTGATTTCAATGAGTTAAGCTGATCTATGATGGAAATTAAAGAGCAAAGTACAGGGGTATGATCTTGAGAGGTGATTGAGCTACCAAAAGGGCATCTAGAATGCTTGTAAGTCAGATGTTCAATTCATAAACTAAACCGGAGATTGATTGAAGCAACATTCATCTACTTTTCAATTGCAGAGCAAGAGCAGTTCGAAGGCTATCTAGCTAACTTCAGGCTCCATCTGTAGTTTATAAAGAAAACAACAACAACAAACAAACAAACTATTCGATCCCCAGTGGAGTCACATTTTTGTTTCTGGGAAAACTAGTGTCTTTTCGATCTTCTAGCCCTCTAGGATTGGCAGTTATTCTAGAAACAAACAATCAAAGCAATTTGGGATTTCCTCTATGTATGATAGATAAGAGAGAGGCAAAGGAACCAACCTGAATCTTCCACTTGACTCCTTGCTTGATTTTTCTCCACCTTGATAAAGCTTGCAACTCTTCTCCTACTTATCCCGCTTAAAGAATACCTGTAGAGGCAAAGTAACAAAACACCATCAAAGCATCTCGATCTATTGTATCATAAGCATTGAAGAATCAGAAATACAACGAACATACAATGGCATTCACAAATAACAACATTCGCAAATACACGATTGTATGGAGGAAAACTCAAAGAACTTTATTAAAATATAAGGGAGAATTACAACCCAGTTGTTTGATCCAGCATCATCCTCCCAGCATCAAAGCCCTCTTCACCTCATGAAAAGCAAGATCACCCAATAATACAATGCTCCTTCTCAAAGACAAACTATCAGCACTTCCTTACAAATTACAAAATTCCAGCCTCTAGATCTCTCAGATGAGGGATCCTTTTATAGATATCTACAAGGGTGTGAGTCATCTCTGGGTTTTTGATTAATGTCATTCCACTTGTTGTTCTTGGTTACACTTGGAGATTTCTTGGATCTCTTACTCATCCTTAGGTGAATTTAGAGAGGCAAGTGTCATAGGAGAAGTTTCTAGAAGATTCTATGAGCATCCACTTAGCAAACTGTCTCAGACATTTGTCCATTCTCGCTCATCGCACCCCACAGAAGGCCTCTTCAGTATGCATCGCACCTAGCTAGTGTAGGAGTTAGTACGCATTGCACCCTGACAGTGGAGTAGTCAGTATGGTCCAGTTTTGGCCAGTTCTGAGTGGTTTTTCAAATGGAACTTCTGGGGAATGATGTAATCAATTGACCACGATCCTTTAGGGTATGAAACAACACTTTTAGGGGTTAAAGAGCCCTTGGTTTATCGACATATAAGATTGGGGTTAGAGTGCCCAAATATGTCTATAACAATGAGACTTGACTTTGGAGCAAATGATGTGATGCCACAAGCTTGTCTTGCTTTTGATGTGATGTGGATGGGATCCAAGCTGGAGGAATGACTTTGAATCAGACACTGATGGTTGTAATTCCTTCTTCTATCTAATAAAGTGTTTGAACCTTTTTCCATATGATGTATTCTTTCATAATGCTTATAATTATGAATTGCTTCTGATTCCCTTCATTTATATTCAATGGATTGTATGCTTTAATCGTTTTTCGTCTTATGTTGTGTTGATAGGGTACTTTTCAAGCGGATTAAGTATGGGAAGGAGCAATGGAATCAATACAAGGGATACGATGGGAAAGCAGAACTACAGGTAGGCATTCTATCCTCTCTTCTTATCTATTTCTTATAGGGAAAGTCTAAAACACTTTAAATTGTTGTTCTAGGCACAACTACTTGTCTAGTGAATTAGTATTTATTCGTAGATGCTAAATTCTCTCAAACAAATTGGCGACTCTGCTGGGGAAGAATCCTCTTTCCTAGTAGCTTATCCACCTCCTAAGACATCCTTGTAGACTCTATTTGTGTTCATATATTGTAATTCAACTATTTACATTGAAAAATTGGTCAAAACTATGTCAAATTGCCTCTTGAAATGGCTTACTGTCACCAGTGCAGGCTTGTGAGGGACACAGTGCACTGCAGAGCATCCCTGGCTTAGGGACAATGCTCTTAAGCGCATTTTCTCCCACTATAGATTGCACTAATCCTCCTAGGATCAGTTTCCCACCTTTGGAAAGAGTTTTTACCAAGTTTTCTCTGTTTTATTGTTTGTTGATTGATCAATGAATGTTATGTCCCTGAAAATGAGTGTTTATCTCCTAGTCTAGCCTGACTTTGATTGGATTGATTAATTTTTCTTCATGTTTTCTTTGTCATTATCGATCAATAGTCAAAGTTAGGATATAATTAATTAAATCTTCATTCGAAAGAAAGTGTCATAAAGTCTTCTCTTCCTTCGAATCTGAACTGTCATAAAAGTATTTGTTCATATGAAAGATTGATTGATTGTATGTGCATATTTCCTTTTTGCTCATATTCACATTAAGGGAATCGAAAAGAAATACATGCATGTTGCATTGAAAAAGTTTGTGTGTGTTGATAGGAATAGTGTAGGGAAATTTCATTTAGATCATGCTTTGTGCTCTTCGATCAAAAGAAATCTAATTGCTCTATCCCTAAGTAGCTATGATTTTCATTGTTATATTGAATGGAAAGAATGCTTGTCATGATAGTTGCATTCCTAGGAATTTCAGAATACATCACGTGGTGAACTTGAAAGGAAAGTTACTAAGCAAGATCAACTTAA
This sequence comes from Pinus taeda, assembly GCA_000404065.3. Classification (NCBI taxonomy): domain Eukaryota; kingdom Viridiplantae; phylum Streptophyta; class Pinopsida; order Pinales; family Pinaceae; genus Pinus; species Pinus taeda. The sequence goes on from APFE030417963.1 coordinate 267,951, forward strand.
AATAAACATCAATTTACCTAATGGAGCATTGTCATTAACGAGAACATTTAGTGGTTCTAGGCTAGAGACGTGTTATGGCATCATAAAATAAAGCAGTTGTCACTAACTTGTCTGCAATACATCCTGAGTGTGATACCTCATTCCACATACGTGAGTATATCGTAACTCATCCACGTACCTTTGGGTATATAGGGCGGTGTTACAGTACATAAAGTATATGGGAATTCTCTCACTGTGCGGTTTTGCATTAGATAGCGCTTATACGGACTGGGCCTCCACAAACCTTCGAGTATATATGGGAGGACAACTCTAGGTTGCTATCCATCCTTAAGTAACCGATTTGGCTGCCTTGTAAACTATGATACACCGAACATAGCATTTGGGGAGATTGTCTACCTATACCTCTTGGTTCACCAGGAGGTATTCTACAGTTCACAGTTTCTTGGTAAACCTTTTTCCGAGTATACCCCTTTTTGTTTATTTCTTTTTCGATAATAAAATTAATCAACAATCATGGAGGAACATCAACCCATACCCCGTCGTTTGCGGAGAACAGCAAGCAAATTTCCTTTGCCTCTCGAAGCTACACCAATTCGAGCAAAGCGGTCTCACTTAACTGAGTCTAGTACATCAAGAACTCCTATCTGAATTACCTGAATCATCTATTTCGGTAAGTACTAAGACTCCAATTACTCCAACTATTTTTGGCCCATCAGTTTCTAAAGAAGAATTTTTACAATTACCTGAGAGCATTAGCACTGATCCTAGTGAAACAGTAACCGAGGTTGTTCAAAAACAAGTTGATCCTCAACTTGAAATTGCTCAACAAGAAAGTACTTCTAAACTTGAATCAGTTCAACCAAAAGTTAATCTAGAATCTATCCCAGTTCAAACAGAAGTTACATCTAAACCTAAAGTTGTTCAAGAACCTCTTTCTGAAACTGTTGTTCACTTACCCGAACATCTGGACTTCGAATTTGAACATTCAAAAGTTGTTACTTTATTGGAAGATGATCAACCGATTACTCCTCAGACATCAGTAACTTTTGAAACTTCAACTTCATCAACACCAGAAATATTTCACGGACTTGACGATGAAGTTCTTCCACAAGGTTTAATTGCTATAGAGGAGGAATTGGAAGAATATTCCACACCTGGAACCCCATTTCACTTTGGAATTAGGCTTTATCTTTACCCTAATACTCCTGATTTTTTTGCTTCATTTGATCCTGCTTCTTTTCAAGTACCCGTTGATTCTTTAGGACAACTTTTGGGTCAGTTAACCATGGTTGAACAACCATCAACATCTCCAACTGTATCATCTGATGTAGATGTAGTATAATCTTCTATTAAAACCTCTTCGATGTTTTCTACCACACCTGAGTCGCACCTATACGATGAATCATCCATTCCGGTTGGTTACCAGTCATTGTAAGGAACCCACTCAGGGGTTTCTTCTACACCATGGTCATTAACCATGTCCTCAACTAAAATTTTGCCTGGTTCTTCTCTAACGGGAGCTCAACAATTTGATTATGCATATCAGTATCAAGCTAGGCAATCTAGTTAACAAAGACCTATATATCCATTAAATATTGGATTGCCACCATATGGAGAGAAATATGCTTATTCACCGTATCCTCCTTATTCCAGAGGACTACCATATGGTAATATCCCACAGTATTCAGGTCAATCTGGAATTAAAGTTTGTCAATGGCAACCAACAATGTCAGTTCAACTGAGGCTTGTGTATCCAACACAACCAATGAAAACTGTGTCAGCTATTCCTACTACACCTGTTGTTACAACTGTACACTATCACAAGTTCAAACTGTTGTATCTCAACCAGTACAAACTGATCCTTCTACCTTGCAGCCACAAGTTTCAGGTCAAGAATTTCAAGTTACTCGAGTTGTTGTACAACAACCACTTGTTTCTGGAGTTCAGCAACAACCTCAAGTTAGTATACCCTTATCTGGACTGACCCGGGCTTACACTGGTATAGTTTATTCACAACCTGGCCAACCTTTCATTGTTGGACAACAACAACCGTTAAATCAACAACAATTGTACCAACAACAACAACAGTTGATTCAACAACCGTGGCAGCCTCAATTTCAACAACCCCAACAGCAATTCCAACCCCAGTTTTGACTTGTTCCACAGGCTCAACTTGGTTTTGGTCAATCTTAAGCTTACCAAGGTCCTGGTCAACAAGGCTTTGTAGGTTATGGACAACCACACATTCAACCTGGTTATCAACAACCACCTTATATTGGTTTTGTTCAACAACCATACCAAGGCTACCAAATGCAGATTCCCTATGTCAGTATGCAAAGACCTATTGCTCAGGCAATTCCATCATATCCTGGGTATGCTCAACCTAACTTGAATCGACAGTTGCCATTTGTAGCAACTTTAGAATTTCCAGATTTAAATTGGCTCACTAATGATCCAATCTTATATGCACCTTGGTGGCCGATAATTCTGCATAAGTTACCATCTAACATTCCGAAATTTAACGGAAATCCTAGAGAAGACCGATCAAATCATGTCATGACCTTTCATTTGTGGTGTTCATCAAACTCCTTAAATGATGATTCAGTTAGACTTCGTCTTTTCCGAAGAACACTTACTGGTCCAAGTGCTAAATGGTACATTGAATTACCAAGAACTTCTTTCGATAATTTCACCACTTTAGCCACTACATTTTTGACCCACTTCCAGTTACCTATCAAATACGAGACTGGAACGGAACTCCTAAGCAACTTTAAACAGACTACTACTACCCATATATTAGATCATATTCATGAGTGATGACGTCATCGTCGAATGGTTAAGACATATGTTCTCGCTCAGCTTTTAGCTGAGTGGTTCATAAAATATTTGTTGCCATCAATCACCGAGGATGTGGCAAAAGGTGGAGTTGTCAGAGAAGAGTAAGTTATTTCTTTTGCCCAATACTTGGATTTGATTTACACACAATCAGGCACGCTTCATGATAAAATTCCCAATGCACCTCGACCATATTTCACTATTCCCCCTCCACAATTGAGTAAGGACTCTCATGCCGGTGATGGTGTGATCGGTTCTTCAAGCATGAAAATAGCAAGAAGACCATCTAGTCAAACTCTTGCTATTTCCAAACAAACTACCAATGCATCATAAAATACTCTTGCCTCCGAGATTAATGTCGTGTCATCTGACAAAGGCAAAATCCAAAGCAACTAAGGAGCAAGAAAAAGGGGAAAAACAAAAAGAAACAAGAAAATTCCCCTCCAGAGAAATCATCTGATTCCTCTACTCTGGCAAAGAAACCTCGTTATCCATGTCTGATATGTAATGATAAGCATTTTACAAGAGATTGTCCACACTGCTTTGAGGTCTCTTAACTTTTAAATACTTCAAACACATCGGTAGTGTTGACTGATCCATTTCCAACCTCGAAGACACATTTGGTTGCAACAAACCATGCTACCACATCCCAAGTACTCATGTTATCCATCACAAATCCACAAAATGAAGTTTTATGGATATATACTGATTTATCTCCAAACCCAAACTTTCTGGCAAGATACCTCTCACTCGCAACAATGATGTATTCGTTACCAAGCCAAAGATTATCTGATCATTGGCAACACTCTTTACCGTTGTGGTATCGATATGGTTTTACAGAGGTGTCTCACTCATGAGGAGGCCAAGAAAGCATTGAATGATTGCCTTCCAGGTTCCTGTGGTGGACAATTATCAGGATATGCAACTGCACAAAGAATTCTTCGTGGCGGTTACTTTTGGCCAACTATATTTAAAGATTGTATTGTTGTTGTCAGAAGTTGTCATGCATGCCAGATATATGATTGAAAAACCAGATTACCACCTACACCACTGCATCCAGTCATTGTTGTGGCCCATTCACCAAATGGGGCATTGACTTTATGACATGTAACCCCACCTCGGCCAGGGGGCATGGGTATATTATAGTCACCATTAACTATTTTACCAAATGGGCCGAGGCAATGCCAACATTGAACAACAGTGGCGAAACGACTGCTCTTTTCTTTTTTAACCATGTGGTTGCCCGGTTTGGTGTATCAAAAACCATAATTATAGATCATGGGCCGCTTTTTCACAATCATGTGATGGTTGAGTTAATTGCTAAGTTAGGACTATCACATGATAGTTATGCCCCGTATTACCCGCAAGCAAGGCCATCAACAAGGTCCTGAAGTGGATGTTGCAAAAAATGATGGGGGTTCATAAAAGAAACTGGCACTTAATCCTATACTCTGCCTTGTAGGTATATTGAACCTCGGTGAGAAATGTAACTATATTTACACCCTTTCAGTTGGTGTATGGTTTGGAAGTAATCTTATTGATACAATGGGAAATTTCATCGCTCAAACTCGCGATTGACTTGTTACCCGACACTTCTGAAGAAGAAGTGTGTTTCTTGGAATTAATCCATCTAGATGAAACCCGTCGTGATGCCGCATTGGCTAATGAAGTGCATAAGAAACGTATTAAGGCACAATATGATAGAAATCTCAAGCCTCGTATCTTCTCAGAAGGAGACCTGGTCTTGCTTTATGACCAGGAAGTTGATAAACTTGGAGCAGGGAAATTCAAACCAGTGTGGATGGGTCCTTATGTTGTGAAGCGTGTTCTGGTGAAAGGAGCCTACGAGTTAGTAGATTATGATTGGATTCCATTGTCGTAGCCCTGAAATGAGTTGTACCATAAACATTACTATGCTTGATTAAGTATAGTAAAACTCACTGTATATATGCTTTCATTGCATGTGTGTGTGTGTTTCTTTTAGAGATTTTTATCTGGTTAGTAATCTGCTTTGCATTTGTTGTAGGCGATGGAGTCATCAAAACCTTTTGTTGGTTACGCTGATGGTGCTAGTCGTAGTAGGCAGAATTTGTCTTCTGCAACATGGGCCATTTTCGCTCAAAGTGGCGAGTTAGTGAGTTTTCAAGGGATTTGTATTAGTCGATTGACGAACAATATCACTAAGTATAGCGTGTTGATTGAACTACTCTATGATTGCATTTCACTTGGAACTCACCAAATCATCGTTAGGCTGGACTCGCACCTCGTTGCACTACAATTAACGAACATTTATACTATTTGAAATCCAATAATTTTTTATATGTTCCTTACAGTTCGTATTTTGGAAAGACGTTTTGAACACATTCAATATCAGCATATTTCCATAAATCTTAACACATTAACTAATTCTCTAGTGAATAATGTATTAAATAGACATTTGCAACATATGTAAAAGTAATATTTTGAATTCATATCATTAGTTGAATAGGGTTGCATATAACCGTAAAAAACTCTGAAAGTGAAATAGATAGGTGTTTTAAAAAAATTTACGAAATTTGTGCCCAAGATACATTTGGTCATCTAACTCAAAAACTCAAAAATGCATACAAAATATCCTAAGTAGATCTAGTAGTGCTCATGGTAATAAGTCACAGCCTATGCTATCATGCACAAAAGCCTAGCCCAATGGTTAGGAATGCCAATAGTGTGGCGCTGCAGCCTCATAGGCAACTCCTCGATCCGGATATCTAGAATACCAAGGGTTAATTCCTCTATGTGATCCTGCAACTCTACTAAGGTCTCGACCAAATCCAAGTCCTGGAGAACTGCTCTCCTGATGTTTCTCTGTGCTGGCCCACCTGCAACCTGTTGGTGTGCCGCAGGTCAAACAATACCCACATATGTACACATAGAAGTAATTTTAGTTTAGTCTTGGAAACATTAAAAAACACAAAAGACATGTAGAAACTTGAAAAATCAAAAAACACTTTGGTCAAACAACTTACCCATAGCACCCCATTGTGCTCCAACTAGTAGAATCAAATCTAGATGTCCACGATAATTCATCCTTGAGTATGGATGCTTCTCGATAATGACATGTTGTTGCTCAAGCCAACTGAAAAATGCAAGGGAAAAAATGATTGTTGACTGACCAGCATGTCGAGCCATCAATTCAAGCCACTGCTACATACGAGGATCTCTAGGACCAACCACACCCAGTGATAGATGTCGTGATTGCATCAATGGGATTTTCTCTGAGGCAAAAGCAATCAAGATTGAACAATAGCAAAAATTCTTTGTCTTACCGCTTTTTACCTTAGTCAATTGTTCTTTCAGCAGTGAAAGTACAGCCTTGTACCAGTTGAAAACTTTTGGCTCTAGACACTCCAGTGCATACTGCATATAAGATTTGTTCACCAGATTTAGTGTCACGCTGCCTGCCAATTTTGCAATCGTAAAGAGGATCGTTCTTAAAGGAAAATCACTTACATCCCGGATGTTTATTTTCCCATACCTGCTAGGCTGTGTACCTGGCCGAAAAAACTGTCTGATGTAATCTCTCACTGATTTACCTCCACAGGAAAATCCATAAAGTGAGATGGGGGCACCTCGCCTCGACAGTCCAGTAAGAAAGTAAATATCCTCAATAGTAATAGGGACCATATTGTCCCTAATGTGAAATGTCTGATCTATCGGATCCCATGCACGAACAAGGAACTTCAATAGTTCTATTTGTTGCCTCATTCCAAACAACTTAAAGTATTTGAGTAACTCGAAATTCCTGAGGGCCTCAACTGTACCCAGGTTATTTAGGGAAACCATGTCTTGTTCTTCATGCTCTCTTTCTCGCCATGTAATTGACATTTTGATTGAATGAAAGCCTGAAACACAATCATAAGCTAAATTAGGATCCTTTGCATGCAAAAAATAGGGCAAATTTTAGAGCAAACAGTTAAAACCAACTTGGGAAATGTGCTCAACATAGCCTAGACATAGAGAAAGTGTGGTGCAGAGCATCTAGCCTTCTATCTGGGTGCTCTTCAGCACAGTTTTCAATGTGAAATCCTACGTTGATCCCAAGGCAAAAAAATGAAACCCTAGGGGCCCCAAAAAACCCTAAAACATCCATGAAATGAAAAAAGAATGGATTGAAAAGAAAGTAGAGAGGTTTAGTTCCAACCTGGTCACAACGACTCGAGAAATGGTCCACAGAATATTTCGCAATCAACCAATGAAGTTTGAGGTAAAAATTGAGCTCAAAGCACAAAATTAGATGGTAAGTTCCAAATAGTAAAAAAAGATATGGTAAAAACTTATTTTATGTTTATTTCATGTTAATTAATTGACTAAACATTAGTATTTGCCTATTTTTTTCCTATGAAACAGATATTTTTAATCCATTTGGTGATGTTTTGAGCAAGTTTACAACTGATTTGCAGAATTCAATGTGCTCGATTATAAGTTGTACTTTTGACCACAAAGCACACTTTTATCTCTTTTAGAGCTTTGTTAAAAACGAAAAAGGAACCCCCTTGAAGTCCTCTTTAAGCTCTTTTCAGACTCTCTAAACATGAAAATATTGTTGTGCACTTGTCCTTTCCAGCTCGTTAACGAATTGGAAATGATATCCCTCTTGTATTATTTTACACTTTTTCGGACTTGAGAGATTAACTTACAAAAAGAACTTGTGGAGTTTTCTTTTTGTACCTTTTCAAACTTTCTAAACATGAAAAGGACCGAGTTATCTTTGTCGTTAAACTCATTAAAAACATCAAATAGCGACAAACTTGTCCATCTAGACAAGATCGAGTTTCACCTTTGCTAGACTCGTTAAAACATAAAATAGCGATGGATTCACCCAAAGGGTGAAATTATACAACAAGCATATGTTATCCTCCTCAAGACTGATAAAAATAAATAGGTATTGGTTAGCAATGACTAGGGAAAATGGAAAATGGGAAAACCACTTTATGGTAGCAGGTCGCTCTTGAACATGACACTTTCACTCCTTCACCGTGACTATCTGGGTTGGGTTATTAGCTTGATGTTTATCACACTGTTGGTCTATCATATCATCCATTGCTTTGTTTTGGGTCAATGCTACCAATTCACTTTAGTGTCACCGACATGTTCAAGAGAAGTCATTCAGTCAAAATCCATCTTTTGCAATACCATAAACCTTCATTTTCATGACCGCCATTCCTGAACCTTGTGTCATCAGTCAAACCATCTCTAAAAATCACTACACTCATTTCATGTTGTTGATGTGGGATACATCAAGGCCCTCCTGCAACGAGTTGCTTCTTGTTGACATCAACTCCTTATCCAAGAAGTTGACTTAGAAACACCCATTTAGTACCTTGTGGCTTGCATGCATCAATGGTTGGTTTCTCGCTTTCGGCGATAGGCATACATCAATGGCCTTCGACCAAAAGACTTTGTATGGTGTTCGACATCAAATCATCCATTCACACCATGCAGAATGTATTGCAGTACCTTGAGGATCATTATTATTATTGGTGATTTCTCTCGCATCTGCTAACAACTTACATCATCGGCTGGTAATCAAATGGTGTCTTCCCATGTTCAACTTCAGATCACATATTCACATGGTTAGACTCATACTTGAGCGAACAATTGAACAAGATTGAAGACCTCGGATCTAGTTTCATCCATCTGGGTTGTGATATCAGGAGTATTAAATCATATGTACAATGGCTTTACATTGATAGTCATTCCAATCATGGGTCTATATCTGTAGATGACTGTTTATGTACATGTAATGAAAGTTCATAAGCTGAGCATGGGTATGCATTCCCTTAGCAATTCATGTAAAATCAAATATCGTGATATATGTATTGTAATTGATGCAGGTAACCTTCCACTTCGATACCTCCTCGTCACATTGTAAAGCATTTCATTCGACATTGGCATTTTTCTGACTTGATTATTTAGGGGGCAACTGTTACAGATCCATTTGGGCACATAAAATCCCAACATTCAGATCAGTGATTTAGGACTCATAAAACCCTAAAAGCAGTTGTTTCATGCCCTAAACAAGTCAACCCTTTGAATTCCTCCTTCCTAGACTGTTTCATGACTTGAAGACATCCAGAAATTGCCTCTACAGGGACCAGCATAGGTAAGCCCTTATGAAGGTGCGCTGTAGAGCAGTTAAGTCCACTGCCAGGGTGCTCTACAGAGCACTTAAGCTTCCTTTCACCTGCATTGGGCAAGAATGAGAGAAATTCACATAGGTTTTGGGGAATATTATTATCTTGTGGAGTCATCTAGAAGTTTCCCTGTCTTATTAACTCCTATGAGCTCGAAAATGGATGAGGAATGAGTTAAGGATCATCATATCCTCTCATCCCTTCCTCCATGGAACTAATTTTAAGTATGGAAGGCTATTCAATGTCACTATTAATGACAAAACCTCCTTCATCTTCCTTTAAATTGACCACTCATCTAAATGATCAGGGATTGGATTATGTTGAATTGTAAGGAGATAATGTTGCTATGAGATTTGACTATGGAGCAAATGATATGATGCCACAAGCTTGTCCTGCTTTTGATGTGATGTGGATGGGGTCCAAGCTGGAGGAATGACTTTGAATCAGACACTGATGGTTGTAATTCCTTCTTCTCTCTAATAAAGTGTTTGAACCTTTTTCCATATCATGTATTCTTTCATAATGCTTATATGTATGAATTACTTCTGATTCCTTCCATTTATATTCAATGGATCGTGTGCTTTGATCGGTTTTCATCTTCTGTTGTGTTGATAGGGTACTTTTCAAGCGGCTTAAGTACAGGAAGGAGTGACAGAATCAGTACAAGGGAGACGAGGGGAAACCGGAACTATAGGTAGGCCTTCTATCCTCTCTTCTTATCTATTTCTTATTGGGAAAGTCTAAAACACTTTAAACTATTGTTCTAGGCATAGCTACTTGTCTAGTGAACTAGTATTTATCCGTAGTTGTTAAATTCTCCAAAACAACGAGAACTTCTACTCATTGCCCTCATCATTGTGGACATTCAAAAAATAGTAAAGAAGAGAAATTACTAAGCATCCACATTATACTCAGAGGAACTCTACATTGCAATGACTGGTGCATAAGCATTGGTGTTGTTGCTATCATGTACAATACTACTTGTAAATGGTGGTTTCTATGTGTAAGTTTGATGCTAAAACCTCAGGGAAGTATTGTGGTGTAAGTTTGTGTTAAAACATCAGGTTCGTATAGTGGTGTAAGTTTGTGTTAAAACATCAAGGTCGTATAGTGGTGTTGGACTCTTTCAAGTCATAGCTCATGGAGAAGGTGAGATCATGGGAGAAAGTTAGCATATGAGTTTATTAAGAAGCCTTGGGGTACAGGTTTGTTTATGTATATCATTAAAGCTAAGAACCAGTGTTAGTTTTATTCAAACTTCACAAGTTTATAGTGTTCAAGCCAAAGTTACTACATATTATAAAGAAATGTCAAGAGAAGCAATTTAAAAGTTTTAATGAGCCAAAGTTTTCTGCAAGTTTTTTGTTATAGAATATTTAAGATTTATAACAAATTCTAGAAGGAATCCATATCAATTTCTAATGTGCATTGCCACACCATGGAACAATCATAATAGTAAGTTCATAATCCCCAAAGCTTAAGCTTCTATCAAAGAATGTTGAATGATTTTGTGACTGTAAATGAACATGGTGCAGTATATAATGGCGATGTCGTTGGAATAGATGCAAGTTACTATCATTGATACACCATAGCAGAACTGCATAAGATACATGAAAATATTAAGAATATTTCACTTATAAGGTGGTTCACTGAGTAGGTGGGTGAAAATAAGTTGTAAAAGGTTGGCCTATAGGACAAAAGATATCAGGGAGGTAAAATAGGATGGAACAGTGGTTGCCGCTGAATATATTGCACTCGATGTCATTGTAGATGTTGTTGGTGCTATGCAAGTTGTGCCTGATTTTATTTGGTATCAACCGAAGGTCGCTACAAGTGGGTTATATTAACAATTATACTTAAGATTGATATTGCCTTGCTATGATTTTTATTAGGATATTAGTTATACATTATTGGAATAGAGAAGTAGAGAATGTATCATATGCACTTGTCAGGGTAACATCTATGCTCTGCTACTTCTAATTAGTGGGGTGTTTGGAGTCAATCACTCGTTTCCTAATTGGTATGGTATATTGGTCTAGAATGGGGACCGTTGGTAGGGGAAGTAAGTTGGTACTATGAAAGCAGTTAATGCAATTGCTATGGTTGGTCATCAACTAGGAATTTGAATTTGGTCCATTTATGGATACTAAGATGTCTCCAAATAAGACATTAAGTAGAATATTATCCTAAATTGATTCTGACAGTATTAGGGAACTATGCTAGTATTTATAGCATTGTTAATATTCTCGAATGTGGAAGATAATATTGGTTGGTCTATAAAATATTCCATTAGAGTAGTTGAATGTTAGGATCCATCCAAGACAAGTACATATTTCCCCTATTAGAGATTTCTTAGAGGATATATTCTAGGATCATGGTAGACCGCTTCCCAGATATTGTTCCAACCAATGGTTAGTAAGTATTAATCCGTTGTCAGATTAGTAGTGTTGTCATAAAGATGATTAGATGCCTGGTAGGTTGGTCTTGAAGAAATCGATACTCTTGTATTGGTTTGGATCTAGGGTTTGATTGGCCCAGGAGGTCAAATTCTATAGTGGGATCCATTTTATGTTATTGGGCATTAGCTAAGATATTAAAGAACAATGCCTCATTCATATGGTGCGGCTTGATGAAATAAAAACCTTGGATGTGTGGCAATCTTGGTTGGGTGGTCAGTATTGGTAAAAAAATATTGATTGGTTTAAACTTTAGATGTTATGTTTGGAATGGTGGGGGATCATATCCTCTCTCTCCCCATTATTCAACTTCATAATGGATGTATGGTCCCTTCACCTTAGCAAACATTGGCTTCCCACATGACATAGTCTTTCCCTCTATTAAATGGTCGAATGCAAACGAGTTGGCTCTCCCTCCTGTGCATGTTGTTGGTTGAGAAAACTATCGAACTAAACTATGTCACACTGGGATTTCTCAGTATGGTAACGCTGAAAGACTCATATGGGGTGGTCGCTCCCATGGTGGAAACATCACTGCCAAAGATGCATACACATATATCACCAAATAGTATCATCTCGATCATAACATGGATTGGTTGGCTTGCATGTGGAGATGGGAGGTTCCAACAAAATCGAAATGCTTCACCTGGTTAGTGTTACATAATCAAATCGTCACCTAGGAAAATATTTCCAAGAGAGGATTTCAGGGCCTAGTTTTTTTCCTATCTTTAGATTGACATTTGAGGAGGTTGTTCACCTTTTCTTGAATTTCCCTTTTATTATATCCATTTGGGAGGAGGTCTCCAATTCTCTTAATTTATTTTCTCAATTGGAAAAGTCTTCTATTGCATCTTGCCTCCTCAACTGGTAAAATTTCCACCTCAAATTTGTGGAATTTGGTGTTGTAGGAATGACTACATTTTCAAGAATAAAGCACCAAATTTGAGATCTAGCTCCCTGAAAATTGTGACGTACTTTCTGGAAATAGATACATGGAGACCCATTTGTCGTAAGTGTCGATGAATTTTCAAGAAACTTGAGCATTTTTTCCCTGTTGGTTTTTTTTACAGAGCCTTTATGAATGGAGAGTGTTAGTGTGGGTCTATTATCATGTTTTGACCATCCCTGGCCTTCCATTTCTTCTATTCATGAGGGTCTAGCACCAATGTTAGAGTAGAGGTGTTGGCTCTATGGGGGGTGATATGTTGTGCAACTTGGCTTATTGTTGAGGAGATATTGATTGTTGGGGAATCAAAGATGGTTATTGGTTGGGTCAAGGGCCATTCCACATTAGATGTGCCATCATTATTACACTAGTTGGAGCAAATTAAATCCATGATGGTAACTTTCAATTCAATCTCCTTCTGCCACATTTTCTATGAGCGGAATGTTATGGTAGACTTACTCTCCAAGTGAGGGGCTTCTATTATTCCTGAGAATTTCCGATTTGATTTCCTCATTAACAAATCTATCTCCAGTTCAGGGGATTTCTTCTTCTAGCAATGATTTTTTTTTGTTTCTTTTTGGCACATGCCCTGTTCAGACCTATTGTTCATCATCTAGAACTTTGTTGTAGCAAGGTGTCATTTTGTTTTTGTACAGTTTTTTCTCTGCATTGGCTACATTTTAATTTTATTTATGCTTCATTAGAGGAAACTTTGGCCCTTGACTCAGGATATTTTCTCTTTCCAATTCCATATACCTTCTCTCTTTCTCAGTCTTTGAAGAAAATTGGGACTATATATGTATACAAAAATTGGCATATGTAAGTTTCTTTTGTTTAAATCAATGTAAGAAGTTGTTTTTTCTTTTTGAAAAATATAAATGTTGAGATGGATGGTTCCTAGTCACAGAAGAGGGCTAAATTCAAACAAAGGATGAATAAGAAATACAAATCAAATTAACAGAAGGACCTTCAAATGAGCTTAGTTTTCAAATGCAGTTGGAAAATCCAGGGCACACTACTTCCTCTTCTATCTCCACTGATTTGGTAGCATTCACAATAGAAGAGACTCCTTCTTCTTTTGAAACTTTGTAGAATAATTATAAACAAATTAAAGAATGAGTTATAAAATGATAATTAGTATGGTAACACAACATCAAGACCTTATTGCAAAACACAAAATATGAGGTGCAATCATTAAGGAATAATTTAAAAATGTATGGGACTGAACACACTCAAACAACTGAGTTGGTTCAATTTTAAAAAGAAAGAACTACTAATAGGAGAATTAGGTGATATAAATAAAGAGATTATTTTGTGAGAACAAGTGAAGATCTTACAACGGTCAACTAAAAATAATGTTTGTGCCATTTTGGTTCTAGATGAATCAGATGACCCCTCCGAGAAATTGACAAAGGTCATGGCAAAGCTCACAATTTCAGAAGTTGAACTAAAGAAAACCCAAGATGATTTGGTAGTGGTATTCAAGGAACCTAGTTATTTTATGCAAGGTATGGTGGGAAACATTCCACCCATATATTACCCTAGGAGGTTTCCATTTATCCTATCATGTTTCAACCAATTTTACAATTAGAACATGCAAAATTTTTCATTAGCTAAATATGGAAAACAAGGGCGTGTTGCCTCTACTCTATGTTAAAAAATAAAAAAATATGACAACATCATCAATGTGTTACAATGTACAAATCAGAAGTCTCTTTCTATTTATACATGACCTAAGAGACCTTTGAAATGTGTGTGAAACATGTCATCTCACATAGCATGAAGTACATCGTCATTAAATTTGGGTGGGCAGTAACTCATCCTCATTAAATTTATGTTGTACATGAATACTCCAAATTGGATTGATTTTATAAGGTAAAAGGCAGGGATAGTGTGCCTTCAATAAATGCACACCAGGACCAATAAACACTAATTGAATAGTCTACAATTCAAATTGATTAGATTGGCTAAGAAATGAAGCATAGGAATGCATTTTAGTGAAGAAAGGAAATTTTGGCCTACTTCACAAAAAAGCACGCCCAACCTTCATTTCAAGGTCAAATTGAATTTTTCAACTTGGAGATTATTTTATTTTTTTGTTACGCTTGTTAGGACCTCTATTTTCTATTTATAAAAAACAAGTTTATACCACATAGATGAGATAGGTGGCCTCAACTTGCCTAGTGTGAAACCAAGTATGTTGGCCACCTATCTATGTTATATTCAATCCAAAAATCATCTAGTTTAAGGTGATATACCCAAGCTATATATACATCTATATCATAATACGAATCTCAGTTTCTGTCTATCATAAGCATGCATTATAAAAGTATATGCTATCCGCTAACAACTTAAAAGTAGTCAGGAACCTAACTATTCCTTTTGGTCCTCTGATGCTGAGTCGACCGAGGTTGGGTCGTCAGCGGAGTCTCCTGGTGCATCTGCCAGCTCGATGATACAAGGGATATGCCCTTGGATTCGGTCTAGGAAAATGTCCTGCTTACATAACTAAAATTGTATGGTCTGCAGGTCCTTCTTGTAGTTTGGCATGTCTTGGAGAGTCATTTGCATCCCCATTGATAGTTGCTCCATGGCCTCCCCCATCGGGCTCTTCATGAGCTAGCATAGGTATAGAGCCTGCTTAAATTGTGTTAGTCTTCCCCTTGTATTTCCTAGGTCTGGGATTACCTCTCGCTAGGCCTCCATTTCCTCTTCTGAGTCTGCCTCCTCTTTTATTTGTTCCTCCCAGCCTTCTAAGATCTTCCTGATGCTTGCATCTATCCCTACTCTATACGATGTCATTGCTTCATGGATTAGTCTCGCTACTGAATTTCTTCCCCATCCAGGTTCCGAGGTACCTAGGTCAGCACCCTGAGGCTCATCCCTTCCCCTTATGCCGCATCCTCTACCACGTGCTGGTCTAGCCATGTCACATGTTGTGCTCACCTATTCACACAACATTCCAATTAGCTTACGAATTACATTTGCTAGCCTTTCCACCATTCTATCGCTAACCCTCTCCTTGCATCTCCTACCATCCTTGTCTCTGCCCCGATGCCCCTCTACCCACTGCTTTGCTGCCTCATTTCTCTCTGAAGTGGCAGCGCCTCTCCCATGCCATGTAATAGCCTCTTTTCCAGAGCTAACAACGCCACTCCCTTGCCATGTAATAGCCTCTCTGCCAGAGCTAACAACACCACTCCCCTACCATGCAATAGCCTCTCTACCATAGTTAATAGCACCCCTACCCTGCCATGCACTATACCCTCTACCTTTTTGGGAATTGCTCTCTCTTCTCTGTTCCCGAGGATAGAGTCCCAATGCTCAATTCGCATGACGCTTACAGCCTTAACCTCCCATCCCTCGAACCATACAATTACTATTACTACCCTCAATTCCTTTCCCTTCTCCCTCCCCTTTGGCTTGAGTGCCTTCCACTCTTCTTTTTCCCTCGCAATTTTCCCGCCTTTCATTTTCTTATCACCCTTCTCTCCTTCCACCTTACAGGTTTGGCTAGCTAAATTACTAGCCTAGCCTCCCTCATATTCCAGTCCCCAATGGTCCCTCGTAATACCATTTATAGGTTTGACCTCACTCCCCTTCCCTCCCTGCATTCCCTCTTCTTTGTTCAAATCTCTCATTCCCCTTCCATGTAAACACACAGGCAACATTTCAATTAACGAATATGGCCAGATTACATACGCGGTGTCACTTCGAAGGTGTCATTGCAGGTTGATGAGCTGATCTTCCTCGTCAATCTCCCATCTCTCCTTCGCAACAATACTCTTCCCATCACCCTTCCTTCCTTCATACTCACCCTTCTTCCTCCTCTGTCCCATCCATCCTCTTGTCTTGTCCTTCCCACCTCCGTCACTACCCTGGCACTAGCTACCACTTCTCCCTACCAACCTATACTTCCTCATGCAGGACACCACCGCACCCATCGCCATGAGTGTGTGGGATGCGGTGGGTTGTACCCATCCTCGTATTTGCTTGATAGCCATATCTGGCCTATTTCCTTGGGCATCCACCCCGATTGGGGGACTTGTTTTTATTATTTGATTTCTCATATTCATGTTAGACATCTTGCTATAATATTTATTCTAAGGGTTTTAGTCTTTCAACCCTTGGTTGTATGGGCCATACTTGTTCCATTGATCCATATTGCTTATTGCAGCCCCAGTTGGCCACGAAATCCCCTACTTTGTTCCCCTCTCTTCTTACATGTCTGATTACTAAGTAGTCGAACTTCTGTATAAGTTCTCCTATATCCTAGATGAGGCAGGTTGTCGTCTAGATTTTGCTCAATTTGTCCCACGGCATTCCATTGTTGAGTTTCCTAATTTTGTTGATGACCAAGTTGGAATCTCCTTTCAATTCCACTTGTTTATATCCCAATCTTACAGCTATTCTTAGGCCATGTCCAGTTTCTGTAAATTCAGCTTCGTTATTACTTGTGATTCCACATGGTTATGCATATATCAACCAAGTGTTCCCTTGATTATCTCTGAATATGCCACTAATCCTGTTATTCTAGGATTCCCCTCAGATTCCCCGTCGAAATTCAGCTTGAAGAATCCTTGTCTTGGGAGAGTGAAATGCTTCAGGGTCTCAATGTTGTGCTTCCTCTCTTTCCACGCATTCATTCCTACCATTTCTTTTGATAGATTTAGGCATATTAGAATTCTAGCTTCCTAAGGAGGAACTTTCCAGTCCTCCTGACTTCATTCGTCTGACATTATTGTTTCTCTTATATTATTTATGAGTACTTCCCAAACCTACTCGTGTGTGGAAACTCTGTTTTTGAAGATTTTTCTATTTCGTTCTTTCCATATTGTCCATAGGTTAAACCCCAAGGCTAGTCCCCATGCTCGGTTCAAGACCGGGCTTAAGAAGTTGTTGTTCCCCCATATCTGAATCATTTTTTATGCTTTGGTGATATCCGTTCAATCTTCCAAATACACCTTGTATTTTTTCCCATTGTTGAATTGTGAATGGGTAGGAATTCATCACGTGGTCTAGGTCTTCCTTGTTTTGTCAGCACATCCAGCAGAAAGACGGGCCTTGCATACCTCTTTTCTGCAACTAATCCCATGTCAGTGTTCTCCCTTTGCACACTAGCCATAAGAAATGGGCTACTTTTGGCCACCATCGCCCTTTCCAAAAAAATTTCCAAAGCTGCAACTTGGAGAGTATTTTTATTACTGATAAGAAACATTACTAAATTAAATATTTTCTATTTTTCACATATTTATTTTTGTTTTTTAAGAATATTCCAAATTGCATGGATTTCATAGGGTAAAATGTAGGGTTTGCTTGCATCAAATAAATGCACACCAGGACCTGTAATTACGTTATGAGTGGGGTTGTTGTGGAAATCACACTATTTTCCTATGTCCTTCATCTTCACAATGTTATTTTTTTCTTGTGGATTTGATGGGTTGTCCTGAGTCATCACACCTTGGCTTTTTCCTTTCTTTTGCAGTTTGGGGGTGCCTTTTCCCTCCTTTAGATTCACAAATCGAAATTCTCGCTTCTTTTGTTTAAATTTTTGCTTGATCTTGACAACATATCAATATGTGGTGCCAAGTGAGGAGATGTTCAAGAACTCCATGTCATCTTAGTTGTATTTGTGCAAACAACCACAATACTTAAGTACCATATGTTTCTTCGAATCCTTGATACCCAAATTCGTGCGAAGGGTATGAAAAATATTTGTGAACTCTGACACATCTTGGTCCCTTCCCTACTGCAGTGTGGTCCATTTAGTGTACTTATCTTCATAGCTCCAAATAAGGTAATAGTGTTCCTTGATGGCATCTCAGAAAGAATTCTAAGTGGTTGTGGATGAAAATAGTGAGGGTTCCTTGTCATGTCACTGCTCACAGTAGGTTTCCCACCAGTCCTTGACGTGGGGGGAAGCTTTGAGGAGTGAAAAAGTAATATTTTCCTTATTGGAAAAATTATGGACTGAAAAGTATCCTTCCACCAGATTTAACCATCTATCTATGACATCTACGTCTATTGAACCTTCAAATATAGTGATATCAAAGTTAGCGTGTACCTTAAAGGGGAAGGCGCCTCCCAAATTACTGCTAGATAAAGATGCTTCACCTGCTGATACCCAACGAAGGATCCGGGAAAATGTATCCATCATCTTATTCCTTTGTCACCTGAGGGCCTCTTTGAACAACATTTTGAAAGGATATTTGGCTCCCTCGTCATTATAGACCTTTTTGGGAACTGCAACCCCAATCATAAATGTCCATAAATTGAGGGTTCCTAAGTCCCTAAAAGTGTTTCTTCACTACCTAAAGGAACAAGGTCAGCTGATTACATCATCTCCCAGAAGTTCTCCACTAAAAACTGCTCAGAAATGGTCAAAACTGGACCATACTGAATACCCAGTGCAGAGGGTGCGATGCATATCACCTTCCCAGTGTAAAGGGTGCAATGTATACTGGATGGACCCTCTGTAGGGTGCGATGGGCGAGAATGGACAAATGGCAGAGACATTTTGCGAGGTGGAAGATCATAGAATCTTCCAGAAGATTCCCCTCTGACACTTGCCTCTCTATTTTCGACCAGGGATGAGTAAGAGATCATCAGTCTCCAAGTGGAATCAAGAACTATCAGAGAGAGGACACTAATCAAGACCCTAGAAGATGACTCACC
>APFE030417963.1:287520-306850 GCA_000404065.3 Pinus taeda
GAACCCAGACGCAAGACTAAGGTTGGTGTCCTTTGTTCCACTCTTATCTATTTTTCATAAAGGAAAGCGAAAGTAGTCTTTACTTGTTTTTTTCTAAGATAGCTACCAGTCTTAGTGGAATAGCAGCTCCAAGTGGACACTATTCCTAGTAACACTCGTCTTTATTTTCTTCTGCCATGGGAGGTTGTCAGGGTCAATAAGGATAGTCTTGCAAAGGTTCAACTAGTTCGAGTCTTAACTACTTATACCCCGACCTCATTTGGGACATGCACAGAAAAATAGAGAAAGATAAGACCGCTTTGATACCAATGATTTGAATTACGCAAGAACGAAATGGAATACATATTTAAACAGAAACACAGAGCTACAGTTAAAACTAAAATTCAACTAATTAATAACAAATGTTGAAATTTGTTTACATGCAGAATGGAACCAAACTAGCTTGGTCAATAATAGCTAATCTCTGAGAATAGAGGTGGTGGCTACATGCCTTCTTAATTGTGTTACAATGAGGCTCAACAACCTTTTTATTATTGAGAAACAAGGTAAAACTATAAACATCCAAAAACCTAACCCTATGAGATGAAGCACCAAAAGTTTGTGGTCCCTATTGGGGTTTGTTTGTGTACCAAATTCTTGGGGTCGTAACTTTTGCATACAATATTTCTTTGATGCATATGATACCTCGCTAGAAATATCTATCTGATGACAACAAATTTTAACTGAAAATCCCTAACATGTAAATTTAGATTGCTGATTTTCCAAAAAGAAAATGTTTAGGGCCTTAAAATGGCTCTGGAAGTTCATGACCTAAAAAAATGCCAAAAGTAGTAAATTGTGCTAGAAATTAGGAAAATGAAAGGAAATTGTGTTGGTGGTCCAAGTGGAATAGGAGGGTGGCCACCAATATCCACTTAGATCATGGGAATCTATGTAATACATATATTAATTTTGAAACAAAATATATCAAATTCAATTGAATGAAACTCTTACCAATTCCTTTTCTTTTCCTTTGCTTATTGCTTGCATAACTTAGTTGGCTACCATTAAAAAAAATCTTAAATAAAGCCTTTTCATGGAATTTAGTTGGATTGTAGCATACCAGGTGTAGCAATATTCAATAATTCTTGAAATGATCTCAACCTCACATAATATTCATAACCCTATTAATTTAGTTTCTCACAAGTTTGCATGAAATTATATACGGGGAATTTGCATGATGTATCAAATGTACATATTTAAACATATTATGGAATGCAAGTGCCATACATGCACACATTCCTTGTTATTCGTATGTTTTTATTTTTAGAGTTAACTTTCTACCTCTTTTCAAATATTCACATGACCAACCTCATAAGCCCAAGCATATCATATGCACACTGATAATGGTAGTTAACTTCAATGTATTACCCAAAACATAGCAAGTACTAATTTTTATTTACATACCATTCACACATTCATAATATATTAAAAATTAAATTAATTATCCTCCAACTATGACAATTCTCAACAAATGACCTTTCAAATGAAATTGGAAACATTATACCCTTTTCTTATTTTCTTATTATTCACCCATTCATAAAATATAAAATATATATTATCCAAGCATAATTTCAGTTAGGAGCACTCCCTTCTTATGCCACTTTCACATTTGTAAAATCATCGTTCATTTTTTCCATGTGGACGCAGTCAAGCCCCTTCATTGATCAGTTATCCACATTTGCCCTCTAACACAGTTCCACAAGTCAAAATTCCAAGCCAATTAGAAATCTCATCAAAGTTAGAAATTGTGTGAATAAGCATAGCAATTTTATTAAACATAGAAATAAATTATCTCAAATTCTTAGCAAGCTCTCAACCCAAATTTCTTCCTAGTAATAGTTATGGGGCTCATTCCCTTTTGCACTCCTGCGCATAGAAACTATCTACACACACATCATTCATTACTCAATCAATTCATGCGTGAGCTATGAATTCTACCCCTAACAAACTGATGTGTGGTTTGTTCATTAGGGCAATCTTTTGGACTTCAAAATTTTCCTTGCCCTTATTCTTATTATATGGATAGTGATTATGCAGGTGTTTATTTTTGTAGTCCCAACATTTTAAATTATTTCTCTTTGAGTCACTTCCTTCTACATTGTTGGTTATTAGTTCATGTGTCTCGAGTTTACATGAGCTATCCTTCTTTATTGTTTGTTAGAGCACTCATGGATTAGATGTTCTTTTCCACAACCCTAACATGTCAATGGAATTTACTTCTTCCCAACCGTTTCTCCTTGATCTTGTTATTATGACAACCTTCCATATCTCTATAGCTTGGTACATGTTGCAATAACCCTTGCATGTATGATAGGTTTTCTAGTAGCACCATGTTTATCTTTGCATGTTACTATTATTTTCTAATGAGTCTATTGTTCTCTACTTTGCAAGTCTTCAATTCAGCTCTCAAGTGCATTAGGGTATCTATTTTATTAGGGGATTTTTTCTCTTCTTGCACATGATGGATTTGGTTAATATTGTATTACATCATTCTACTACTCATTCTTACATTTTTTGTTGCAAATGATGTCTTCTTATATGTTGTCATACACACACACACACAAACACACATAGTTGTCAGCTAAATCAAGCATAAACATATTAATTCATTACCTTTTCATGCCAACAATAGGCATCCTAATATAAAGCATGTTGATCTGATGTTGTTCACACATCTAGAATCCATGTCGATTACATAAAATAAAAGGATGTGTAAGCATTCTATCAAGGTGTTGTCGCTGCTACAACACCCTAAAAAAATCACTACATTTGAATTTTGGAGGCTACTATCATCATCGTATCTAGTGTTGCCTTGATTTTCAAGTGTTATCTCATGTTATTCTATGTGTTTCAAGTGTTTTCGCATGTTCTTAAGCGTCATCGCATTGATTAGAACATCTTTAAGTGAATTTCACGGTCATAACATCTTTGTTGTTGTGAAATGACATTTTTAGTTGCAGTTGCACACACTTCACCCATTGTACTTGGGGAATGCATGCAAAGTGGCATTTTGATGTGTCAAACATGGTTTTATGTCTAAACCCATAATGTTCACCCATTTCCCTATATCCCATACTTAGACAAATTTCAGTTGCAAAATGATACCACTAAGGTTGGGAGTGAAAAAGCGCACTGATGAGGCTCATCATTGGGTAACTATATGGACCTTAATGCACCTCCAATCTTACTAAAATAAAATCTTCTCATAATTCCTTACATGTTTTAATTATATTTTACTTAATGAGATGAGTAAAATTAAGATGTTATGTCTAGTGGTCTAATGTGCACTGATTACAGGTTTTTGGGAGCAAATCATGGTAATTTTGGCTAATTGAGCTGCAGGAACTTAAATGAGACAAGGAGAGATTATAGGAGATGGATATTCCTCATTAAATCCTCACTCATTCAAATATCCCTTAATCAACTCACACTAGCTCAGAGTTGTAGGCAGTCGAGTCATGAAGATCATTGGCAGTCGAGCTAGTGATAGTTAAGAAGCAGTTCATCTTGAGCTTGGTAGCCAAGCCTCCATAGATTTAAGGAAGTTGTTGGAGACTTCAGTTGTATAAATAAGGAGGCCTAGAGCCTACTTAGGATTCAGATATTTTTATGTAAGAGCACTAAGCATTTTCAAGTTGAAGGATTGTGGCAAAACATTGTTATGTAATGTTTTGATATGATAATGAGAATGAGCGTTTCCTTGATCCAACACTGAGTTGACTCAAAGGGATGAAGCTCTTGGTTTAGGGCCTAATCCTAGCAGTATAGGTCCCTCTTATTGTACTTTTATGCTTAGGTTATGTTAGATTAATTGTTTAATTGATTTTTGCATTGTTTCATTGCAAGTATTGCTGAATTTGATTAGTTTGCTTCCATTTGTGCATATCTTTAGCAATAGCTTTACAGAGATAAAGGAATACTAAAAAGGATGATAGCAAGTGGATGTTGCCTCACTCCTCCCTTCAGGGACCATGGTTTGAGGAAAAACTCCTATTCAACCCCAAAAAGACAGAATTCTGATTTCTTATGGAATTTAGGGTTTTCTGCTAATTAGACCAACACCTTTTCAGTTTCCAAGAGTAGGTTTCAGTTGTTATTTCTGATATCTCCAGCTTTGCATTAGATCTCATGGTGTTTCACAATATTCTGCAAGTATTTCCATGCATGAACTAGACAACTAAATAATGGAATTTTGTTTTCTTATATTGAGTGGAAATCTTTCTTGTTTGACATGATTCATTGGTAAATGCCAGTGATGTGTGTATTGCAAGAGTTTAAATAGTGCAGGAAGATCTCATGTCAGCAGCCCCAACCTAACCTCATCCAACCATGATCACAAAAATCCACTAAGTCCATAAACTGATTTATCATTCCATAAGAACAACTTTCCATGTTTGTTGAGAAAATCCAACCATCTTACAAACTTTGGTTTGAGTTATGAGGAAGTCTCAACTACTCCCTTGCCTTATTTCTTCCATCATTCCTCTTCCATAAGCCTTATACCACCTTCCAAACCACTCCTTATGCTTTCGGTCGAATCCTATAGGAATACATGCGATCCTGTAGAAGCATTAGGACATCCTATAGGTGCATTAGGACATCCTATAGGACAACCTGTAGTGGTCTATTTTGAGGCCGATTGGTGGAAAATGCATCCAAAAAGTTAGGAGAAGGCCATCTCTCTCCACACCTCACCCACCTGTCATACCACCAAGAAGATTTAACATTCATATTTTCATAAAAAGGACAAAAAGATAAAAGGTTATTATGTCCATTCATATGCATAGCAGTAAAGTGTTTGATTATCTCATATTGCATGCCTAGGATAGTTAGGATTACAAGTATGTTAGCTTAGAATTCTTCTATAGCCATATATATTAACAAATAGTTAGATGAGTGGTGTGTTTAAAGCATTTATTTCAATTTTTCATTACTGCAATAGAAAATATTTCAATTCTCTCAATTAGGGTAAAATTCCCCTTTTTCCATTGGTAATCAAACTTCTTCTAAATCAATAGACGGTTGGTTTGAGAAACCCTAGTAGTTTATCGGGAGCTCAGTAGTGACAAAGAGTGGACCCATTGCATCTACTTGTGTATGCAACACTGTCACCTCCAAGTTTTTACGAACCTCGGGTTGATAAATTAAAGTTGGTAGCCCCAGGAGTTGCAACATTCTTTCTGCAATACTAGTGCTAATCACTTTTTGGCACCGTTGTCGGGGAGGTGTCTGAGTAGATGTGATTTCTACTTTCTTTCTTCCATTTCTTATATCTTTCATTTTTCTATTAGCTTCATTTTTGCAAAAGTAATTGTAAGTTGGTTTGCAAGTGAAATTTCATTCAACAGTTAGTTTCCATTCAGTTTGTCATTTCGATTCTACAATCAGTCTTAAAGCTTGAAAAACAAAACAAAACAAAAGCACTTCTTTCATTCCTCGTAGGAATAGGGATCACTTAGGAAAATTTCTACCAAATACCTCCACCACTTCAAACAACCAACCTTCCCTCTTCTTCGGTGGCTGTGAATTGGAGGACCCCTTAGGCAAGAAACCAGAGATTTTTGAAGAGCCTACAGGGGGAGAAGAAGAAGGAGAACCCATTCCAACTGACCTAATGGCTGAAAATAGAAATGATAGAGGATATGGAGAAATAATTGAGGATGATTTTCCCATTAGAGAAACCAATGGGGATGCCAAGATGAAAAACATAAGCCCCTCTGCTCTTCCTCACTTCCATGGCCTGACCTCAGAAGATCTAGATACTTTCTTGTTTGAGTTTGTTGTCATATGCAGAACTTATGATTACACCATTAATGATCATATGTTGAAATTATTCCCATCCACTCTCAAGGATGCAACTTTGTGCTGGTTCATGGGTTTATTTTAGGGATAGCGTCACCACCTAGGCTCAGATGCAACAAGCCTTCAATAACAAGTATCGGGACTAGTGTAGGTCCAAAGACACTAAAGAGGAAATTTTTAGAATGACCTTGGGGCATGATGAGTCCTTAGAAGATTATGAGGAAGATTTCAACTTAGCTACAAAAGGGCCATGTGCACACTTGATCCTGAGTCACTGAAGCTAGTCCTACTTAGGGGGGTCAGGGAATATCTTCTGGATACCCTAGACCTGCTAGTAGGAGGGAACATCTATCAGTTAACCTATGAAGATATCAAGACCGTCTTTAAGAACCATTCTAGGGCAGCTAGGAAAAAGGGTAGGGGTAGTCAACTAGTGGCCTGCTCATCCTCTTCCAACATAGCTATAAAAGGTGAAATTGGAAATATGCTGGAAGATT
Organism: Pinus taeda; assembly: GCA_000404065.3. Lineage (NCBI taxonomy): Eukaryota > Viridiplantae > Streptophyta > Pinopsida > Pinales > Pinaceae > Pinus > Pinus taeda. The sequence goes on from APFE030417963.1 coordinate 293,862, forward strand.
TCAAGAGTGAAATGTTGCAAACCCTTTCCCTACAAATATACACTATGCATATCAAGAGAAAGTAGGAGGAATCAGAGAGAGCATTAGCCATCTTCTTCCCCATATGCACAAGGAGGCACCCTAGGAATGAATGTCCATTAAATTTTATAGAAATATGCTTGGTCTGTGAAGAAAACCACTCCACAGACAAGTGCCCTTCTCTACCGAGACTAAAATTTGTGTATCGGGGAACTGAAGGGGTGACTAAACAGCTCTTCTAATAAATCAAAGGGGGCCTCATGGCCCTTGACCATACCAGCAGGGCATGCAAGGGTTATCCTATGCATATTACAACCATAACCAAAACACATTCATTCCCTCTTGGGGCCCCCCTGCTCATCCCTCCTAGTCTACACCTTCTCCTTGGTCTTTTGCACCTCAGTACCATTCCCAACCTACCAACCAGCCATTTCAGCCATATACTCCTCCATAGCCTCAGTGAAATGCACCACCCCAGGGGTGGAGGCCTCCATACAACAATGCTCCAGCTTTATTGCCTTCACCTCCTACTCAACCACATATTTTACATCCTGCTCCACCTAAACAACCTCAGATGCCTACCCAACCAAATCCGAACCTAAAAAATAGAAAAGCACAACAGGTATACGGTGGAGACACATCCTACCCGGCTTATGTTGTGGAAATTCGGGAAATCAACCTAAGGTCTGGGAGAGTACTCCCGGAAAAGCAGCCTCCATCTCCACATAGGGAGCTTGAGGAGGAAAGAGAGGAAAGTATGCCTAGAGTGAATCCACCTCCCTTTCCTGAAAGATTAACTCATCCAGTCCAGCCTACCCCAGAAGAGAATGTACATCTGGGTGAATTGAAAAATCTATGTGTCAAAATTCCACTTCTCCAAGCCATTAAGGATGTACCTATTTACAACAAAATGATTGAAGAGAAGTGTTTCAAACATCCAAGGAGTTGAAAAAGAGACACCCCTACAATTAATGTCATTGGACAGTTGTCCGACTTAATGCTGGGGCAGGTAATTTTCCCAAAGTACTTAGACCATAGAAGCCCTGTAGTAGATGTGCACATCAATGACACCATTGTCCCACACACCTTGATAGATCTTTGGATTCCATTAATGTAATGACTAAGGACACCATGCTCAAGCTGAATTTCTAGGGTTCATTGAGAAAGACCACGATAGTCTTGCAACTTGCAGACCGATCCGCAGTATCCCTTGAGGGGATTGTTGAGGATATGATGGTCTCCATTGACTCCTGGGAGTACCTGCAGACTTCCTAGTTCTCCAGCCTAAGGACAAGCTTAATGGTTATCCTCTCATACTTGGGAGGCCTTCGTTAGCCATTGTCAATGCCTACATTAGTTGCAGGGCTGGAAACATGACTATCAAAAATGGGCATCTATCCAAGCAGTTGGGCTTGTACCCTCCTGCTTAGCCATCTTTAGAACATTGATTTATCTTTATGGCTAGAAGAGGAGGAAGAAGATGACGTCTACTCAGCTCAACTCCATACCTTAGAAACTTGCATGGGAGGAGGACAACCTGATGAAGATGATTTGATTGAACACATCCTCCAAAATCCAACTCCCAACACATTGTCCTTAGAGGAAGTAATAAAGGAAACCAAGAGCCACCATCAAATTGATCTATGCTTAGCAGATTCAAACCATACTCATGTCAAGACAATAGAATTTGGTCCTGAAAGAACTTTGAAAATCAACACCTCTCTTTCTGTACACCAAGAAGAAGAGTTACGTAACATGCTAAGGGAACATTTGGATGCCTTTGCTTGGAGTTACAAAGAAATGAAGGGAGTGCACCCCTCAATGTGTACTCACCACATTTATATTAAATAAGGTTGCAAACCATTCCGACAACCCCAAAGGAGAATGAATCCAGCTCTCAAGGATATAGTCAAAGAAGAACTGCAAAAGTTGTTGGATGCATGATTCATTTACCCTATCTCGAATAGTGTGTGGGTGTCTCATCTAGTGTTGGTTCCAAAGAAAAATGGGAAGTGGAGGATTTGTGTTGGTTACAGAGAGTTAAACAAAGCAACAAAGAAGGACTATTTTCCTCTACCCTTCTTTGACCAAGTGTTAGATGGCTTGGCATGGAAAAAGTTTTTCTCTTTCTTAGATGGGTTCAGCAGGTAAAATCAAATCTAGATTAGCCCAAAGGACTAGGATAAAACCACCTTCACCTATCCTTGGGTTACTTTCACTTATAAGGTCCTTCCCTTTGGTCTATGCAATGCCCCTGCCACTTTCCAGAGGGCAGTCTTGAGTATATTTGTCGAGCTAGTCCATGATGCAGTGGAAATTTATATGGATGACTTTACACCCTATGGGTATGATTTCCAGGAGGCTCTCTCTAACCTGGGTAAGGTGTTGAGCAAATGCATTGAAATGAACTTATCCCTTAGTCCCTAAAAATGTGATTTCTTGATGACTACAAGGACTGTTCTAGGTCACTCAATATCCCAGAAAGGACTGCAGGTTGACCCAAATAAGATAGCCATCATCCAAAGGGTCCCAACTCCACAAAAATAGAGGGATTTTAGAAATTTTATAGATTTATCTGGATACTATAGAAGATTTATAAAATACTTCAGCAAGTAAGCTTCTCCTTTATTTGGGTTACTGGCCAAAGACTCTGAATTTTTATGGTCAGAAAGCTGTCAAGAAGCTTTGGACACCCTAAAGGACAGGTTGACTATTGCACCTATTCTCTAAGGCCCAAATTGACCTCTCCATTTCCATATACATGTCGATGTCTCTCATAAAGCCATAGGAGAAGCTCTAAGACAAATAGATGACAAGCTACCTATGTCATTTACTTCATTAGTAAGAATCTATCAAAAGCCTAGCTGAACTACACAATCACTGAAAAAGAGCTCCTATCTATTGTGCATTCATTGAATAAATCTAGGCATTACATTGCTAGTTACCAAACATTTGTACATACTGACCATGCTGCAATTAAATACTTGATGGATACACATGATGTAGATGCCCAGATTATTATATGGTTAATTTTATTGCAACAGTTTGATTTAACTATCATTGATAAGCCTAGCAAGGAGAATTTTTTTGCATATTTTTTATCTAGATTGACTTTGCCTACAGGGGAGGAAGAAATGGTTGATGATTAGTTACCAAATGAACACTTATTCGCCATTTCAATTCTCTCTCCATGGTTTGCTGAGATAGAAAATTACTTGGCATCTGTACATTTTCCACCAAATTTGTCCTCCAAGGAAAAGAGCAAGATCGTAAGGAAGAGTGCCCCATTCACTTGGATTGGGGGCAACCTCTTCAAACAAGGCCCATATAAAATTCTGAGAAGATGTGTCTGGGAAGAGGAAGATTTTGAAATCCTTATGACCTGTCATGATGGGACTTGTGGAGGTCGCTTTGTAGCCAAACGAACAACATTCAAGGTACTACAAGTTGGTTATTACTGGCCCACTCTTCACCAAGATGTGAGGAGATATACTAGTCAGTGTGATCAGTTCCTAAGGATGGGGAAACCTACCCCAAGGGATGAAATGCCTCTATAGCCTCAAGTGACTTTTGAGTCATTTGACAAGTGGGGCATGGATTTCATTGGACCCATTGACCCTCCATCCAATCAAAAGTAGTACATCATTGTGTGCACTAGCTATTTAACCAAGTGGGTTGAAGTCAAGGTCATCAAAGAAACAACAGAAGAAAAAGTGGTTGAATTCTTAAGGGAAAATGTATTTTATAAGTTTGGGTACCCTAGAGAATTGGTCGCTGATCAAGGCAGTCAATTTACATCTCACATGATTGAGAGTTTGTTAAGAAAACACAAGATCAAGCATAGAACATCCACTCCTTACCACCCATGGGCTAATGGGCAAGTGGAGGTAACCAACTGAGCGTTGGAAGGTATTCTAAGCAAAGTGATTAGCAGCATCAAAAAGGATTGGGCAGATAGATTAGTTGAGGCCAATTGGGCCTACAATTGTTGGAAATAATACTGAGATGGGGAGTGAATCAGTATTATCAAACTCTTTTTAATTTATACAAATATTTGCAGATGAAACTTGTGTATACTTATAGTATATTAATTTGTGAGTCAGAACCATATAATAAGAACAAAAATAGAGCAACAGTCACACCAAAGAACACAAGATATAAGGTGGAAACCCAATGTGGGTGAAAACCACCTGCTGCAATATGTCTCTATCTTCTTTCAATTAGAAACTTCTTTTTACAATGATTATGTACTGGTTCAGTCTTATACCATCACGCAGGTTTCAACTTGCAGAAGGCTACAACCTTCTCTCGTTCTCCAGACTCTCCTGGAAGGGAGCTACAACCCCCTTAGCTCTTGTACTAGCTGAGGTACTAGTACGTAGGTGCTAACCTACTGAAGGCTTCAATCTTCTGTTTTCTTCCAGGGACCACGTTTCATAAATTTCAAACTGGATCCATGAATATCAATCAAACATCAAATAGATTTGCAATCAACAAACTTCCTTGTACAAATATTGAATCAATAATTTCTCAGCACACAGCAACCAGACACCAATTCAGAACCTTGAACACTGCAGTAATAAACAAAAGCAGCTAAAACATATTTCAAGAAAAGTCCTCAACTTCACCAATAGAAACCTGCAGATATCTGCACCTCTGTTGTGTCAAGCCTATGGGTCTCCGCACCTGTGTTGTTCTCAAACCTGCGGACCTCCGCACCTACACCGTATCTAGCCTGGGAACCGCCGCACCTGCATTGTGTCGAACCTGCGGACCTCCGTACCTGCGATGTGTCTAGCCTGTGGACCTCTAGGTATAGATAATTTATCAAACTTCAATTATACCCCAGACTATCAGATTTATAGATCTGATCATGCGCCAAAGAGATCTCGACCCATCAGTAGATTCGTCTTGTAATGCTCAGGTTTCTCCTTGATTCAAGTCCAGCTATAACTCACCAACCGATCACCAGAATTTTAGATCTTGGTCTTCTTAAGATATTCAACACATCTGTGTCTAGCCAAATGATCTCCTTTCCTTTTTATAGTCTAGGACTTTCTCAAACCATGGTCCAAAACCATAGAGATCCAATACTAGGGACCCAAAACCTGGGTTCAATACTTTATATGCAAAAACCACGGACCAAAACCATAGGATCAAAAATGTTAGACTAAATACCATGGACCAACCCACGTGCGCGTGTTTCTCTCTGCATGAAAGTGCTTGTACTTTACGTCTGCATTTTTTGTTCGGTACACCTGCGAACATGTCCGCACATTTTGATCAGCACACCTACGAAACTCGCCGATGACCGCAGCTTTGTGAATCAGGAACCTGTGGATCTCTCATTTTCCACTATTTTGAGAGCCTGAACTTGTGATTTTCTACTTGAGTGAGTTTCCATCAAGGACAACACTTATGTCATCGAGCCAAACCTATGTCAAACCTGTGTCATAATGCCAACAATCTCCCCCTTTGGACTTGATGGCAACCCAAAGTCACTCAAGGTCTTTCCTCCCCCTTTGACATCAAGGGAAAAGGGTTATGCTCCCCCTGAGTACATGCTGAAATCTGTGCTCTGTTGTGTTGTCCAAGCTCCCCTTGACATATAGGCAAGATCTGCAAGAAGATGTTCTACAAAAGAAATCTGTCTTAATACATCATAACTAACCTACCTATCACCAAAGACTTCATACATATGGCTCTCAACCAAGAGGGGATACATGATATAATAAGCACATTAAATTATCCATCCCAGGCATAGTGGGGCAACCAAGACAGGCTGTTACATGACCTTGACAAAAATAAATATAAGACATAATATCAGCAACAATTGTCAATCATAGATCAGTATCCATGTTCTCCTTCTGCATTTGCTCCTCCTGACATCAAACCAACTAGAGAATTAAACCAAGATCTTCTATGATAATGCCAACAATTCATTATTAGAAGAATATATGCTCCCCCTGAACTTGTGCCAGATGGTCTTTGACAGACCCATATCAGAGTCTTCTCATCCTTGCTTTTCTTCAAGTCGACTATACCCACATAAACCAGCGTATGTACGCGTATACCCCATATGAAACTCGCGTACAACAATCTCTAAAACAGACAAGATTCAATAGTAAGATGATGCATCAACTACCCCCATATTTTGTCTGAGGTATTCAAAGGTTTCCCTGGGCAGTGGTTCGGTGAAAATATCAGCAATTTGTTCCTCAGAGGGAACATACTCCAATTTGACCTTTTGTTCAAGCACTTGTTCTCGGAGAAAATGATACTTGATCGGTATGTGCTTAGCCTTTGAATGCATGACAGGATTCTTTGAAATACTGATTTCACTTGTATTATCATAAAAAATGGAGATAGGTGGAGTACAAGTGATTTGAAGATCTTGCAATGTTTGCATCATCCAAAGGAGTTGTGTGCAACAAGATGTCGTAGCTACATATTCTGCTTCAGTTGTAGATAACGCAATAGAGCTTTGTTTCTTGCTGAACCAGGATACTAATATAGGACCCATGAAGAATGCACCACCACCAGTGCTTTTCCTGTCATCCACGCTTCCTTCCCAATTTGCATCTGTGTATGCATGAGTTGTGAGATCTGTACCTCTAGGATACCATAATCTATAGTTTTGAGTTCCTTGAAGATACTTGAAAATTCTCTTAACTACCTGAAGATGAGTTTCCTTTGGATTTGCCTGAAGCCTTCCAACTATTCCCACTGTATGCATAATGTCTGGTCGGGTACCTGTTAGATAGAGAAAACTACCAATCATGGATATATAAGTTGGTTGATGTACTGCTGTAGATTCATCATTTGCACTGAGGCTTCATCCTGTCACCATAAGGGTACATACTGGTTTCGAATCCTCCATCCCATATTTCTTCAAGATCTTCTTGAGATATTTGGTTTGTGATAGAAAAATGTCGTCTTTGTTTTGTTGGACTTGTAAACCAAGAAAATATGTGAGCTCACCAAGCATGGAAATTTCAAACTCTTTTTCAAACTCTTTCTGCATCACCAAGGCAAAGTTTTGACTCATGTCTTCTTCATTGCTACCAAAGATGATATCATCAACATACACAACAAGTGTCAGCAATTTATCATTGTCAACTTTTATATATATATTGTTATCAGTTGATCCTTTTATAAAACCTTGTTGATGAAGGTACTTATCCAACCAATAATACCACACCCTTGGAGCCTGTTTAAGGCCATAGAGAGCCTTTTTGAGTTTGCATACAAGTTTTGGATCATTTCCAATAATAAACCCATCTGGTTGTTCAATATATACTTATTCATTTAAGTCTCCATTCAGAAACGCATATTTCATGTCCATCTGAAATACTTTGAACTTCTGAAAGCTAGAGAGAGCAAGGAACATTCTTATAACGTCAAGTCTGGCAACTGGAGCAAAATTTTCTTCAAAGTCTATGCCTTCTTATTGTGCATATCCTTTACAAACAAGTCTTGCCTTGTTTCTAACCACATCCCCATTTTCATTCAGCTTATTTTTGAAAATCCATTTTGTCCCTATGACATTCTTATCTTTTGGTCTAGGAACCAACTCCCAAGTCTTATTTTTTTCAATCTGTTCAAGTTCTTCCTCTGTGGCCTTGACCCAGCATTCATCTTTGCAAGCCTCTCTTACATTTTGTGGTTCAATGGAGGAGAGCAATGCTATATAGCTTGAAGCTTCTGAACTGGTTCTTCTTGTTTGTACACCTACCTCTTTCTGCCCCAAATTTTGAGATTCTGTATGATTCTTCTGAACGTATATGGATGGAGTCTTTTCTTCTATCCTTATCTATTCTTCTGGTGCCTCATGGGTTTCTTCTTCGTCATGAATCTGATTTGATGTTGACGAATAGTCTTTGCCATCTTCGAAATCTTCAGATTTTACCTGCCTATGAGTGTTTCCTTCTTCATCAATCACTACATCAATGCTCTCAACAATTTTACCAAGTCTTTTATTGTAACATTTGTAAGTTTTGCTGTGGGGAGAGTAGCCAAGTAAAATGCCTTCATCTGCTCTAGGTTCAAACTTGCCAAGATTTTCATCAATCCTTTTAATGTAGCATTTGCTTCCAACAACTTTGAAGTATTTTACCGTGGGAGTCTTACCGTACCAAAGTTCATGAGGAGTCTGAGTGTTGTTTACCCGGATGTTTGTCTTGTTGAGAATAGTAACAGTGGCAAATGCAGCTTCACCCCAGAAGGTTGCAAGAGTTCCAAACTCATCAAGTATAGCACGATCCATTTGTTGAACCGTTCTGTTTATCCTTTCCACTACTCCATTTTGCTAAGGAGTCCTTGCACCAAAAAATTCCCTTCCTATTCCATGTTCTTCACAAAAATCGAAAAATTCATCTGAGGTAGATTCCCCTCCTCAATGAGATCTGAGGCATTTGATTCTGCGATCTGATTCATTTTCAACAAAAGCTTTGAATGACTTGAACTTTTTGAAAGCTTCATCTTTATACTTCATGAGTCCTATCCAACACATCCTTGAAAAGTCTTCAATGAAAAATATGAAATACTCTTCTCCTCAAGGTGACCTCTTCCTAGTTGGACCACATATATCAGTGTGAACAAGTTCAAGTGGCCTACTAGCTGATCCTTCCTTCTCAGGGAAATTAGTTCTGGTTTGCTTACCAAATTGGCATGATTTTCATATTGTATTATCTGGAATTCAGATGTCAGGAAGATCATGAACTACCTGATATTTGCATGCTTTCCTAATCTGAGAGAAGCTAAGATGCCCCAGTCTTCTATGCCATAGCCAGTGTTCATCATTCTTGCTTAAATAGCATTGTTGTTGTTCTCCCTTGAGTACGTATAAGCTATTTGGAGTTCTTATGCCTCTAATCATTGTTTTTCCTATATCAAGCTCACGAACAATACATCCATTTGATCAAAATGTTACCTTAGTTCCTTGATCACACATCTGACTGACACTCAATAGATTATGTTTTAAGCCATAAACATACATAACATTTCCAGCCTTGACCTTTTCTTTGAAACGAACAGAGCCTTTACCTTTTATGAACGCAGGGGTGTCATTTCCAAATGAAACCTTCTTTTCCTTTTCTAAGGCACTATATGACTGAAGTTTTTCTTTATTACCTGTCATATGTTTCGAGCATCCACTGTCGATGTACCATTGATTTTCTTTTCCTTCTGCATATAAGGCTATCCCACATCTTTCCGGTTGCGTTTCTTTCTTTTTCCATGTTTTGGAACTCAACGAAGCTTGCTCCTTCTGAGTTGTTTGCCGAAACCTGCTTCTACATTCAAAGTCTTCATGACCGAAGTTGTTACAGATAGAACATTCTATTTCATTTTCAAGAGCAGAGAAGTTATTGTAGGTTATTTTCATGATTCCTGTCATACTCTTTCGTTTTTGAGCTTCCCTAGTCATGATGGTCTTATAGGCAACACATTGAGCAGCTTTATGACCAAAGTTATGACAAGAGAAACATTGGCCATTGAAGAAATTCCTGCCATTATCAAATCTACCAACCATATGATTATAGCTTCTATCCATTCTTGAGCCAAATTGAGAATTTACCTGTGGTCGGTTGAGGCTTTTGTTCATCCTTGATGTGTATTGCTCCCGATTTACTTGATAATCTTTGATCATTCTTGAAGAAAATTGTCCTTGATTTCTCTGGTGATCTACATTATAATTTTGTTGTCGATTGTCAACTTGTTCACTTCTCCTTGCTGCATCAAGGTAACTTTTGGAGGTGGATGGCTTTTGCGCTTGCTTCTGAGCTTGAGATGCTTCTTCAGAATATCCGAGACCAGTCTTGATTAGAGGAGAACGCTGTAGTTTGATAATCTCATCTAGAGTTTTAGACCCTTTAGCAAATCTGAGATTAAGAGCTTTTGTTTTCTCAATTTCTTTTCTAAGTCCCACGATTTCATATTCTAACCCTTCATTGTGTTTATCTTTTTCAGCAAGTTGGAATGTTAGAGTATCTATAATCATATTTTTTTCCTCTAAACAAACTTTAAGTTTATAAATTTATTCATAAAGACCACCTTCATTTATAGCATCCAAGAAATCATCATCTTCAAAAGCCATCAAAAGTCTATCATTATTACCTTGTTCACCTTCATCACTGTTTGACAATCCATCACTGTCTTCATGCGTGTAATAGCTCTTCTTATTATGTTTTCTGTTCCATCTAGCAAGTTCCTTACTTTTGTCTAGTTTATCTTTATGAGGACATTTTGCAGCATAATGACCAACTCTCCCACAAGCAAAGCATTTGAAAGGCAGATTACCTCTGAATCTACCAGTTCCCTGTTGAAGGTTCTTGACAAAATTTGATTCTTCCTCTTCTTCTGACATATATCCTGACTCATAGTAATCTCCTTTTCCTGAAGCCTTGAATGCAGCTTCTCTCATGTCTGATGGTCCTCCTTTTCTCATTTCGTAAGAAGTTAGAATTTCGTGCAACTGTGACATGGTAAGGTTCTGTAGATTCTGATTTTCTTCTATGGCAGAAACTTTTGAATCAAACTTGGGAGACAAAGATCTTAGAACCTTTTCAACCAAAACAACTTCTTTTATTTCTTCACCCAAGATTTTCATACAATTTACGATCTCATCTATATGTAGGAAATAGCTGGCCACATTTTCGTCATTATGCATTATGAGACTTTCATATTGAATTCTAAGAGTTTGTAATTTTGCTCATTTTACCTTTTCATCTCCTTCATAGCTCGGAACGATCTTGTCCCATATTTCTTTTGCGCTTTTGAGCTGCATAACCTTGACGAATTCTGATTGAGATAGACTTCCTAATAGAGTATTGATAGATTTTGCATTTGTTTCATACTACTTCTTACCAGATGCATCTATAGGAGTTGCTGATGGAAATGTGTATCATGTTTCCACAATATCCAAAACTTCTGTACCAAGAGATTGAAGATAGGCAGTGATTCTTACCTTCCAACAGATGAAGTTGTTCCCATCAAAAATCGGTGGCCTGATAGATGCTTCATTTTCGTAGTAGTTCATTATGATATATCTTCCTTCAAGCGATCAATATTTTCTTGAAGGACCCGCTCTGATCCCAATTGTTGAAAATAACACTGAGAGGGGGGGTGAATCAGTACTATCAAATTCTTTTTCAATTTATACAACTATTTGCAGATCTGACTAATGAAACTTGCATATACCTTTCAGACTTATAATTTAATTTATTCTTGATATGTTGATCATTAATTTGTGCGTCAGAACCATATAACAATAAACAGGAATAGGAAAAATAGAGCAGACAATCACACCAAAGAACACAAGATATAAGGTGGAAACCCAATGTGGGTGAAAACCACCTGCTGCAATATGTCTCTATCTTCTTTCAATTAGAAACTTCTTTTTACAATGATTTTGTACTGGTGCAGTCCCTTATAGCACGTAGGCTTTCACCTGCTAGAAGGCTACTTATCTTGCTTCTCCAGACTCTCCCTTGGAAGGAGCTACAAACCCCCTAGCTCTTGTACTAGCTGAGGTACTAGTACGTAGGTGCTGACCTACTGAAGGCTTCAACCTTCTCTTTTCTTCCAGGGACCACGTTTCATAAATTTTCAAACTGGATCCATGAATATCAATCAAACATCAAATAGATATGAATTCAACCAACTTCCTTGTACAAATAATGAATCAATAATTTCTCAGCACACAGCAACTAGACACCAATTCAGAACCTTGAACACTGCAGTAATAGACAAAAGAAGCTAAAACATATTTCAAGAAAAGTCTGCAACTTCACCAATAGAAACCTGCGGATATCTGCACCTCCACTGTGTCGAGCGTGCGGGTCTCCGCACATGCGTTGTTCTTGAACCTTCATACCTCTGCACCTGCACCGTATCTAGCCTGCGGACCGTCGCACCTGCGTTGTGTCAAACCTGCAGACCTCTGCACCTGTGTTGTGTCTAGCCTGAGGACCTCTGGGTATAGATAATTTATCAGACTTTAATTATACCCCAGACTATCAGATTTACAGATCTGATCATGCGCCAAAGAGATCTCGACCCATCAGTAGATTCATCGTGTAATGCTCAGTTTTCTCCTTGTTTCAAGTCCAGCTATAACTCACCAACCGATCACCAGAATTTCAGATCTTTCTCTTCTTAAGATATTCAACACATCTGTGTCCAACCAAATGATCTCCCTTCCTTTTTATAGTCTAGGCCTTTCTCAAACCATGGTCCAAAACCATAGAGATCCAATACTAGGGACCCAAAACCTAGGTTCAATACTTTAGATGCAAAAACCACGGACCTTAAACCATAGGATCAAAAATGTCGGACTAAATACCATGGACCACCCCACGTGTGCGTGTTTCTCTCTGCATGAAAGTGCGTGTACTTTACGTCCGCACTTTTTGTTCAGTACACCTGCGAACATGTTCGCACCTTTTGATCAGCGCACCTGTGGAACTCACCGATGACCGCAGCTTTGTGAATCAGGAACCTACGGATCTCTCATTTTCTACTATTTTGAGAGCCTAAACTTGTGATCTGCTACTTGAGTGAGTTTCCATCAAGGACAACACTTATGTCATCAAGCCAAACCTGTGCCAAACTTGTGTCATAATGCCAACAGGATTCTGGCTAGTGTGTATATTTTCTAGCTTCAACTGTCCATCTTCCAATGCTGACCGTATGAAATGGTACTTGAGCTATATATGTTTATTCTTGGAATGAAATGGAGAGTTCTTTGCAAGATGTATGGCACTCTGGCTGTCACTATATAACCTGTCCAACTCCAGCTTTTTACCCAATTCATTCAGAAACCTTTATAACCAAATCATTTCTCTACTAGCCGTTGTAGCAGCAATATACTCTGCTTTTGTTGTTGAAAGTGCAACAACACTTTGGATTTTTGAAACCCAACTGATAGTTGTTCCACCTACTATAAGTACATATCCTGTAGTGCTCCTCTT